>CAUYRB010052716.1:0-102511 GCA_963574695.1 Propithecus perrieri
AAAAATTAGCCGGGCATGGTGGCGCATGCCTGTAGTCCCAGCTACTCGGGAGGCTGAGGCAGAAGGATTGCTTGAGCCCAGGAGTTTGAGGTTGCTGTGAGCTGGGCTGACGCCACGGCACTCACTCTAGCCCGGGCAACACAGTGAGACTCTGTCTCAAAAAAAAAAAAAACAAAAAAAATATATAAATTACACATTTAGAAATTTAATAAGATTTTTCATTTGTAAGAAAAATGAATTTTTCAAACATTACTATTTTACCTAATTCTCTTTTAGATATATGATTAAATCTAATTAAAATTAATCATACTCAGTAATAATGAGAAAAACAATTAAAAAAAATAGAAATAAAATGAGTCCGATTAAGAACAATGACTAAATTCAAAAATCAAAAATAATGTAATGATGAGGAGCATACGTTTTAATTACTTTGTCATATTATAAATGAAATTGCTAACATTTCAAATGGAGATGTCATTGTATTATATAAAATTGATAGTATCATGTCTCTAGTACAAATAAATAAAGTGAAAGCAAATCTTTATTTAGCCTAAACTTTTTGACCAAAATGATTTATTCTAGTAAAAATACATTTGATAGATATTTAAAGGTATAATTAAAGTATGAATTGCTAACAATTAGTAAAATGCCTCAAAGGAGAGTAAAAGGAATGTAGAATAGTAATAGAAGTAACTAAATACAAATGCTAGTAATAGTTGGGAATCATTAAATGAAAATTCTAGACCTGAAATATAACTTTATTTAAATTTTGAAACTTTTTAATTTTAAATTTTTATTTAAAATTTTTATTACTAATTAGTAATTTAAATAAGTTAAATTTAATTTTAAATTTTTTATTACTAATTATTCAAATTTTTTATGTTAAACCTACTGATTATATTGGCATATATGCTTTTTATTTTTTTTTATTTCAGGATATTATGGGGATACAAATGTTTAGGTTACGTATGTTGCCCTTGCCTCCCCCTACCCAAGTCCGAGTTTCAAGTGCGTCCATCCCTCGGATGGTGCGCATCGCACTCTTATATGTACTTTTTAAACAGAACAACTAAATAATGAAATTTCATAGGCAGGGAGTGGATGATGGCGGAAATCTTAATAATGTTCATCTGGGAGGTGGGGCAACCAAAGTTAGAATAATGTTGGATACTTTTACACTTTAGTCTATACAGAGTAATAGAATCTAAAGTTGAACTACGATGTTGGCTGAGAATTCCATTCAAAGCAAAGAGAGAATGAGTTAAAACAGGGCGTATTGAATATACTTAACCAGACAACTAACTCATTTTCTTATTTAATGTCAATAGCCACCAATAATAATCACAAAAGTATTATTTTTATTTTAGACATGATAAAATTGAGGTCGAGTGAAATTAAAAAACATGCAAAATGTCGACAGATAGAAATTTTTGGAATTGGATTCAAACAGGCTTCGTTAATTGAAAAGCTCATGCTTTCTTTATTAGACCAAGATTTTTCCATTTTACTTCTTTCTATTTTTCATATAAAGATAATGAATTATTTTCAAAAGCTAGCTACAGCTAACTGAGTACACTAATTACAAGGGGAAAAAGTAGAATAATACAATATGGTATATATCACTGATCCATTTTGCCCAAGGCAAAACAGGGGCATATATAAGGTAACTTTATTAATATTATTGTTCTCTCCTGAATTTGAACACTAGCTGGAGCTTGAGCCTTAAATAATTCATAGCACAAGAGGGCCCAATACATTGTACTTTGGTTAAAGACAGCTAAATTTTTCTGGCACCTATTTGGTGAAGATCTAAAACCTGGTGGCCCCTTCAGCATGCCCTCAGGTTGAAACAGATTTTATGGTTGACTAGTGTTTCTTCCTCCTGTGAATTCTCCGGTCATTTAGACCTTAAATACCATTCTTATGGTTGGCTTTTTCTTATAGCCATCCGTTTATATGAAATCTCTCATACAGGAGTTAAAGTTCCTTGAGGATAGGTAGGAATTGAGCTTTTTACTTGTGTTTCTCACAAAAACCAGGAGTGCCTTGAACATGATGGGAACTTACCACATTGTTAGTAGCTAAATTCATTGAAATTACATTTTTTGTTTGCTTTTAGCCACCAATCCTCACAACCATATATAACAGCATTTATTTTGTGCAGATGATACATTAGAAAATAACAATGCATAATAATGCAAAACCCATTATTTAAGGCTTTGTTGATTTAATCTTGATGATGCTAATAAAAATGTTGCATTATTATGAAGACAGCTTCTCAATTCATGAAAAACAATCCTTTGTTATTTAGCTTATTAAATGTAATTTGAACTGTTTTCCAGAAGAGCTCATAAGCAGTATCAGCTTTTAACATTCAGCAATACAACCAAAGAAAAAAGCAGTAAAAATAAAACTCAATACTTATACTCAAAATATTTTCATCAAAGTATGGAATTCTTGGAGAAATTGGAGACAATTTGATTTCTTATAAAATTATTTTTTTTTAATTTTCTCAAAAGCTTTCTATGCATTTATTATTTTTAGATATATAAGCAATGAAATGAGTCTTATAAATTTTAATTTCTTATAAAATTTTAGCCTAAATTTTAAAATAATAACTCATTTCTTTCCCACTTTCATATTATTTAAATTAAAATGAAAGAAATATAAAAACTATAGAATGGAATGAACACTGACTTTTCAAATTAGATGTTTTTTAGTTTATTTTCTTCCATTAAATGAAAATGAATTCTTAGCTAAGTATTTTTTATTTGTTTCCCTTATTAATTTATCACACAGTTCACCTGAATTGTTTGTGGAAATTAAGAAATGTAATGCAGCACTCTAGGAGGCCAAGGCGGGTGGATCGTTGGCGCTCAGGTGTTCGAGACCAGCCTGAGCAAGAGAGAGACCCCGTCTCTACTAAAAATAGAAAGAAATTGGCTGGACAATTAAAATATATATATAGTAAAAAATTTAGCCAGGCATGGTGGCGCACGCCTGTAGGCCCAGCTACTCAGAAGGTTGAGGCAGGAGGATCGCTTGAACCCACGAGTTCGACGTTGCTGTGAGCTAGGCTGACGCCACGGCACTCTAGCCCGGGCAACAGAGTGAGACTGTCTAAAAAAAAAAAAGAAATGTAATGATGCAGGTGAGAGTGATTTGCATGGTGTTATATTCACACATCAAATATTTGATTATCGATATCCAATATATGATTATTATGTCTTGGGAAACTAAGCATAGTTTTAGACATTTATAAAATTTAATTGTGTTTTTCTTTCTGGTATGATTTAATTGCTGCATTTTTTTCCTGTATTTTTATTGTAGTAAATTACACATAACATATAATTTACCATCTCATCATTTTTGAGCATACCGTTCAATGCTATTAAATATATTCAAAATGTTGTGCAACTATCAACATCCATTTTTATAACATTTTTCATTTTTGTAAAATTGAAACTTTATACCCACTAAACAATAACTCCACGTTCTCCCCAGCCACTAGCAATAACCATTCTATGTTTCTGTCTCTATCATTTTGACTACTTTGAGTATCTCATGTAAGTGGAATCACACAATATTTGTCTTTTGGGGACTTGTTTATTTCACTTAGCGTAATGTCCTCAGGTTTTATCCATTTTGTAGCATATGTCAAAATATCCTTTATTTTTAAGGCTGAATAATATTTTATGGTATGTATAGACAACATACATATGTTGTATGTACATACATACGTATGTTGTCTGTACATACAACATGCATACATTCATCCATTGATTGACACTTGGATTGCTTCCACATTCTAGCTATTGTGAATAATGCTGCTATGAACATGGGTGTACAAATATCTCTTCCAGGCCCTACTTTCAATTCTTTTGAGTATATACTCAGAAGTGAAACTTCTGGGTCATACGGTAATTCTATTTTCAATTTTTTAAGGAACCACCATAATGTTTTTCACAGTAACTACACCATTTTATATTCCCACCAACAGTGTACAAGGGGTCCAATTTTTTCACATCCTTACCAATACTTACTCTCTCTCTCTTTTTTTTTGTTTTTTAACACCCATCATAATGGGTGTGAGGGAATATCTCATTGTAGTTTTGATTTGCATTTCCCTAATGATTAGTGATGTTGAGCATCTTTTCATGTGCTTTTTGGCCATTTTTCCATCTTCATCTTCTTAGAAGAAATGTCTGTTCATGACCTTTGCCCATTTGTTATAATTGAGATGTTTATTTTTTCTTGTTGAGTTTTGAGAGTTCTCTATGTATTCTGAATATTAATCTATTATCAGATATATAATGTGCAAATATCTTCCCATTCTGTGGGTTACATTTTACTTTATTAACAGTATCAGTTGAAGCACAAAATGTATTAATTGTTATAATGTCTAATTGTCTATTTTGTCTTTTGTTGCCTGCGCCTTTAAAGTCATATTCAAAATATCAATGCCAAATCCAATGTCATGAAGACTTGCCCTATTTTTTCCTTGTTTTTTTCTTTTAAGAGTTTATTGTTTTAGGTCTTAAAGTCTTTGAACACTTTGAGTTAATTTTTGTTTACGGTGTTAGTTAAGGATCCAACTTTATTCTTTTACATGAGAATATCCAGTTTTTTCAGCACCATTTTTTAAGAAGACTTTTCTTTTCTCATCGAATGGTGTTGGCACACTTGACAAAAATCATTTGATCATATATGTAAGGGTTTATGTCTGAGCTCTTTATTCTATTTCATTGGTCTGTTGTTATGGGTGTATTGTACCATTTTGGTAAGTATAGCTTTATAAGTGAGTCTTAAATTCAGGAAGTGTGAGTCCTCCAGCTTCGTTTTTCTTTTTCAAGATTATTTTGGCTTTTGAGGCTCTTTTGAGATTTTGTGTGAATTTTATTATGGATTTTTCTATTTATGCAAAAAGTATCATTTGGATTTTAATACAGATTTCAATAAATCTGTAGATTACTATAGGTAGTATGAACACCTTAGCAATATCGATATTAAGTCTTTCAATCCATGAACATGGGATATATTTCCATTTATTTATGTTTTGTTCAATTTCCTTCAACATTCTCTTCTAATTTTTATTGTACAAGCCTGTAACCTCCTTGGCCAACTAAATTTCTAAGTATTTTATTCTTTTTGATACTAGTTTAAGGGGAATTGTTTGTATAATTTCCTTGTCAGATTCTTTGTTATTTATGTATAGAAATGCAACTGAGTTTTGTGTGGTGACTTTGTATCTTGCTACTTTGCTGAATTCATTTATTAATTTTAACAATTTTTGTGAAATTTTTTGAGTGTTCTACACATAAGATCATATCATCTGCAGACATAATTTTGTTTCTTTCTTGCCTATTTGGGTGCTTTTATTTATTTATTTATTTTTCTTTATCTAATTGCTTTGGCTAGAACTACCAGTATTATGTTTAATAGAAGTGGTGAAAAGAGGCATCCTTGTCTTTTTTCTGATTTTAGAGGAAAGGCTTTCAATCTTTCACCATTGAGTTTGATGTTTGCTGTGGGTTTTTTCATATATGGTTTTTATTATGTTGAGGTAGTTTTCTTCTATTCGTAGTTCATTGAGTGTTTTACCAAGAAACTGTTGAATTTTGTCAGATGCTTTATCTGCATCAATTAAAATGATTATGTGATTCTTTTTCCTTCTTCATTCTGTTAATATGATGTATTACATTAATCAATTTCATATGTTGAAGCATTTTTGCATTTCAGGAATAAATCTTGCTTTCTCATGGTGTATAATAGTTTTAATATGATGCTGAATTCAGTTGCTAATATTTTGCATCAATGTTCATAAGGGATATTAGTCTGAAATTTTGTTGTAATCTGTCTGGATTTAGTAGTAGGCTAAATGTAATATCTTTTTTTAGTCACTGATTGTTTAAGAGCATGGTTTTTCTTTATCTTTGGCAATCTCTGCTTCTAAAGTAATATATTTAGACTATTTACATTTAAAATGGTTATTGATATAGTTATATTATTTTCAAGTTTGTTAATGCCCTTAACAAATTAATAATAGTTATTATATTTAAAATTCCCTGCCTGATAATCCCAAAGTGTATGTCATTTATGAGTTTAGTTCTGAAGTTTGCTTTTTTTTTTTCTTTTAGCATGCCCAATAATGTTTTATTGAAATCTAACTATGATATATTGTATAACAGGAGCTGAGGTAAATAGGCTTTAGTGGAAGGTTTTGTATTAGTCTGAGTAGAAGCTGGGCTGTATTTAATGATGGAGTTATAGGTGCCACAGATTTCAAATTCCTCTAGTGACCTTATTTTTGTCTCCTCTGTTGATTTTGGGCTTCCCTATGTACTGCTCTCATAAAGTCTGTATCTTGAAGGTATTTCAGCTGTAATCCATGGTTATACTTAATTTCTTTCACTGTGTGGGTAAATTGTGGGGTAGTGTAAGCATTCTATAAAATTATTATTAAATTTCATTCTTTTAATGAATGTATTTCCCTGTGCTGTGGCTTTCACAAGTGTTACCAAAAGTTTGGCACTTGTCCCTGAGGCTGAATCAGTGAAAACGAAGAACAAGGACAAGTGATTTGAGGAGAAGGAAAGAGAAGTTTATTAATTTGCTGACAAATGAGGAAGACAGTAGACTAGTATCTCAAAAGACCACCATCTTGTCTTTAAGCAGAAATGTAGGGCTTTTTAAAAGGCAGGTTTTTGGCAATTGGAATTGGATCTTAGGCTCAGTCTACATGACCAGTGGCACATGTTGTAGCTTTAGGCTATTGTTGTTTAACTATAATTGGTGGTTTTGGTTGACCTTATCTCCAGTGACAACAATCTCATGACCCTGGTCTGGACAATTATGCTCAGCATCTGCTGTGGTTTAAGATACTAGAAAACTAACAGCAAAGAATATTTTTTCTGCCCCTTAGATTACTGGCCTTAGAAAGGAATGCAAGTTTTAATTCCCCCAAATTGTGGAGGTTTCAAAGAGAAGACTCATAAAACATTTTGTTGCCCTTTTTCAGACCTTTATCTCTGTTACACAAGCATTTCTTAGCTTTTCTTCTTTCCTTAGGTAAGAAATTCTGGAGGGCCTTAGAGTGGGGGAAATGCTGTTCCCCAAGATGAAATAGGTTCTGGTTAAATGGTTTTCCTGGAGTGTAGGCCTTTGTTATAGAGAAAACTTTGGGTGTATTTCAGAACTATTTATTTTCCCTTCCCCTTGCCAAGTCCACTAGGAGATCTTTCTCAGATCTTCCTTGTGGGTTTCTGAAAAGAAAGTCTATAAAAGTATGCCCTCTACACATATCTAAAGACTGCAACCCCCAGTAGTTTATCATTCTCAAACTAGTCCACACTTTAGCCTGTAGCAATTTTTAAAAATTATTATGTAAGTGATTCTATTAGTTAAAGAGTTTTTCAGGTTCTTCTCCTGGCAACAAGAACTCTGTCTTAATTGTCTGTATCAACTTATTTCTACAGATTTCAGGGTGGCAGTTTACCTAGGAACCTCAGTTCTCTGATTAATGTAAGAAACACCATTTATTTTCAGTTTGTGCAATCATTTCTTACAGGAAGAATGGAAGTGATGACTTCTAAGCTCTTTAAATATTGTAGCTGATGATTGGAAATCCACTAGTATGCATTGGTAAAGTGTTTTGCAAAATTTGCTTGGGCCTCCATGCACTTAAGTTTTGTCTTGTATGTGATATTTTCTTTTCACTATTATTTTGGTTATTGGACAAAAAGCTGCTCTTGTAATTTAATTCCTGTCCACCTCGACTTGTTGGCATTCGAAACATCCTTACCTTAAATTTTCATGCTATCCCTCTTTCTCTTTCCAGATAAGAGCCTGCTCAGCTTATACTTGTCAGGAGGCTTCCATTTCCACGTTCAAGCACTTCTGCTCTTCTGTTGAAGAAGTGTCCTTTGGCTATTTTCTACCTGCATTTACTGGTCCCATTTACCAGGCCTTAATTGGGCCTCAGCTCCTGCCATGGTGCCTGGCACATAGTAATACATATGATATTCAATAAATGAATAATGAATTATCACCATCCAGCAATAACTACTTCTAAAAGTTTATTAAAATAATATAGTTTTATTAAAATAATATAACTTCATTGTAATTCATAAAAGTTTATTAAAATAATATAACTTTATTAAAATACAAGTATCTTTCATTTTTTTGAGAATGCAGATGATGTTGAAATGTACATGTTTACTTAAAAAATATGCCATTTACAAGTCTATTGTTTTTCTTGTTCCAAAACATTCAATGTTCACACTGTGCCTTTGAACTGTAAGCCTGAGTAAAGTACAGGAAACGTCTTACTCAATTCTCTCAATTTCTAATTCACTCCTTTTAGAGACAGGAAAGTTAGCCCCAAAGAAACAAAGCAAGTAGCACAGATTGCACAATCCACCAATTTATAAGCCAGGGCTCTTTCATTATATCACTCTGCCTTCTGACACCTCTGAATAATTTGCTAGTTCTAGACAGATAAATGGAGTGTATGGATTGCTACAATTTTTAGTCAAGGCAGACTGGACCAATAATGTTACCAACAATATCCCCTATAGACATATTTATTACAACTATTCCCTGTTATGTTCTACATCAGCAGGTCCATCTGGCGGTAAAGGATTGACCAGGTGTTCTGGGAAAAATTGGCACACAAATGCCTTAAATATTGTAACACTAGCAGGAGGGGGAGACTTAAAAAGTGAGAGGAAATTAAATTATTCTTAGTATATATGAGGTTACAAGACATTTTTAGGTAGTAACAATTACGGAACATCTTTTTGCTTTATTTGCAGATATATTTTGGCTTGGTTTAAAAAATCAGAATGAAGTAGAAATATTCAGGGGAAATATAGTGTCATCCCCATTAGTGTAGTGAATAAACAAAAGTTTAGGTAGACATCCTTGAAAATTTGCAGTAATACAAAAACAGACATACCTCATCAAAACCAATTGTTATTCTAAAGAAAAAATAACAATAAAATCTCTCTCTTGATTAGTCTTGATTAGTTAGTACCTGACTTAGGTTTTTCAATCAGATGCTCAGAATAGTGTTTACAAATGACCTTTCCCTTACTAAATTGAATTTTATGGCCTGAATTAGTTAATCTTTTCCCCAAAGTGAACAATTTCCTATGTGTTTTAGCTTTTCAAAGACAATGAATGTATTAAGAGAGCAGACTTCATTCTAATACTGCAGAACTTAGGTTGAATAACAAATGTAGTACATGTCCACTGAGGCTTCAAACAGCCACCGAAGAAGCTTTTGCCAGGCAAAGAGAATGTTGTTTTGTGTAGTGCATCTGAGCACACTAATGAGAAATCTCCTTTGCTGGTATCAGCACTATGCAATGCCCTTGACTTTCATTATGCAAAAATTAATTCCATGGCAAAGGGCTTTTGTCAAACTCGAATGTGCATACAATACCCACCCCTCTATTTGCAGGGGATAGTTCAAAGACCCATAGTGGATGTCTGAAACTGCAGGTGGTACTGAATTCTATATACACTGTTTTTTTCCTATACATACATACCTATGATAAAATTCAATTTATAAATTAGGCTCAATGGAAGATAATTATAATAACTGAGAAGATAAAACAATTACAACAATATGCTGCAATAAAAGTTGTTTTATTCTTTCCTTATTAAATGAAGGACCTTCACATTTTCATTTAAAGGAAGAACTTTACAGCTTCTCTTTCACATACCCAAATTTCCAGCATCACTATTCTTGTGCTTTGGGGCCATTATTAAGTAAAATACGGGCTACTTGAACACAAGCACTGCCATACCACCATGGTTGATCTGATAACCAAGACAGCTACTAAGGGGTGGGGAGTGTAGACAGCTTGGATACACTGGACAAAGGGACGGCTATGGTCCTGGGTGGGACCAGGGTTGTATGGAGCAGGACAGTATGAGAGTTCATCATGCTACTCAGAACACCATACAATTTAAAACTTATGGATTGTTTATTTTTGGAATTTTCCATTTAATATTTTTGAACTAAAGTTGACTGAGCATGAGTAACTAGCTGAAACTATGGGTAATTGAAATGTGGAAAGGGAAACCAGAGATAAGGGGTGGACTACTGTATGCTATATTATAAAACACAGAACCATACAACATTTCCATGGCCTTTTAATTCAGGAAAAAAACTAATTTTCTATGATTTGGTTAATTTTTTAGCATTTTATATTTATATATTTCTAACCTTTTTACCACAAGCTTTTACATTTTATTTAACTTGTTTCATCTTGAAGCATTATTTAATGATTTTAGAAAAAGCAAATAAAATGTAAAATCAAAATTGATAATTCCACTATTTATAAATAACATTCAAATGTATAACTCTCTTTTATATATAAATATATGTTCTTTCACATTTTTTATAGATATGGATTTATAAAGATTATGACCTTGTTTTCTAATCTTCCTCTAACAAATTACCATATATTTTTTTACTTTATTGTATAAAGTCATTATTAAAAAAACCTTCAAACATATAAATTGAATTAAAAAGGATAAAATTATACTTAATATGTTCCAATATAAAATAATTTAATGACTCCCTGAAATAAAATATATCAAGAGCTTAGCACTCATATTTCTTCAATACCTTCTTTATTGAACTGCTAGTATTGTTGTCTAGAATATTTTTACTTTGTTAGCGGTCATAACACTACATTATTCAGCCATCTTCCTTCCAGGGTTTATTCTTGGCTCCATATTTAAGTAAATATAATAGTCATTACCAATAGATCACCAAGCCTTCTCCATCATCAAGTTCTTTATGTTATCTTAGATTGTTGAATTTAATTACCAAGGATTTTTCTCCAGAAATACTCATTTTATGTTTTCTGAGTCTTTTATATTACAGAATGTCAGCCAGTCGTTTCAATTCTTTTATGATTCTTGAAACGGGAGTCATATTCTTGGATCACTCTTTCTTTTTTTTTCAGGACTTGGCAATCACTGCTTTACTTATTTCCAGGAAGAAATCTAAGGCCAGCCTGATTTTACCTTTATAGGTGATTTTTTCATACTGCTTGTAATCTGAGAAATTATTTATCTTTAAAGTTCAGTGATTTTGATGTATATAACATGAATATCAATTTTACTTTTTCTGTATCACCTTTGTTGGTATATAGTATATCTTGGTGTTTTTTATTTTTCTGTATATTTATTCTGTGAATTTAGTTTCTACACAATTTAAGATTTTTTTTCCTAATGTATCTCCGTGAACATCATTGTATTGTTTACTTCAGGGACACCAATTGTCTTACGTTGCATTATCTTTGTCTTTCACATGACTAATATTCTGTGTATTGATTTAATATCTTTGACTTTTCTTCTATGTCCATTATGACTTCTGAGGCCTTTCCCTCATAACAGCAATTTGGTTTTCTATTGTATTTATTCTTTTTCTTTCAGTTTCTAATTTATTTAATAGGTCTAGTATTGTTCTGTGTTTCGGTTTGTTGGCTTCTGTTGTCTATCTTTACATAACAAGCCATCTTTAGGGGCCTATTTCATGCTCTTGTTTTAGTTTCATTATTAACATCTTCAATAACTCAATGATTTTAAGAAAGTTTTTATCTGACACTTGCTGTTTATTTTCTTATTGTTTCTGCTATTTTATGTAAGGCATTTACTTATATTTTGTGACACTCCTCTTCCTTGCAATCATGCATAGCATGAGCTGCATTCTATAGGCCCCACCAGTTTATCAAAAAGCGTTTAAGTTGTCCATGACACGCATCCCAATTTAACTGATATTTCCAATAGCTTTA
This sequence comes from Propithecus perrieri, assembly GCA_963574695.1. Lineage (NCBI taxonomy): Eukaryota > Metazoa > Chordata > Mammalia > Primates > Indriidae > Propithecus > Propithecus perrieri. The sequence continues at coordinate 11,814 of CAUYRB010052716.1, forward strand.
GGATGTGTGGTTAAGGGAGGTTAAAAGTTTGCTGGGCTCTCTGTTCTGTACTCTCGCATCCCACTAGATGTACTCTTTTAAAGGCCTCTCCACTATGCCAAGTTTCTGTCACCCCCTAACACCCCCACAACCCCATGCAGTGTCCCTCACTCTCCTTTCTCATCCCAGTGAACAGATTATGTTAAATGACCAATGTTCAAATTTAGAACTTTTTGAAAAAATTATGTTAAGATCTTTTAGAACTTGAAGTTCAAGTACAATGCATCACGGGCATAAAGAGATTGATAAACGCAAATACATTAAAATTAAAAATGTTTTTAAATCGAAAACACATTAATAAAAGTGAAAACTGGCAAAAATGTCAAACATTGCAGCCAATATATTACAGATTAATGGAATCTTTTGTGCACTTATGGGACAGAAAATGAAAACGAAAAATGAATAAGCTCTTGAGGTAAAAAATACGGCACTATCTTGTAAGGCTGGTAATTTCTATCCTCTATGACAGAGATATAGGTAGGGATAGCCATATGACTCGTTTATACCATTGGAATAAGAGCAAAATTGAGTGTGCTAGTTTCCAAGGGCTGACATAACAAAATACCACAGATTGAGTGGCTTAAACAAAAGTAATTTATTTTCTCACAGTTCTGGAGACTAGAAGGTATCCTTAGGTTTGTTTTTTCTTGAGGTCTGTCTCTTTGGCTTATGGGTGTCCCTGTCTCACTAGGGTCCTGACATGGCCTTTCCTCTGCAGGTGAGCATCTCTGGAGTCTCTTCCTCTTTATATAAAGACTCCAGTCATATTGGATTAGGACCCCACCCTAACAACCTCATTTTATCTTAATTGCCTCTTTAAAATCTCATCTTCAAATACATTTATTTTCTAAAGTATTGGGGTTTGGAACTTCAACATGTAAATTTTGGTGGGACCCAATTCAGCCCATCCCAGTGGGGTACACCATTCTGGGGCCAAGATTTCTAAGAGATAGGTGTGCTACCTTCACATTCTCTTTGTGCTTCTAATAACCATATGCATATAACTATGTCGCACAAGAAGAAAGGGACCTTGATTTCTGTCATGTTGGATGGAGATTAGCCACCTGCCTTGAACTGATAAATAAGCATGAAATAAAAGTTTAATGTATTTGACTCATTTACACATTTTGGTCCATTTAAGTCATCTTAACTCATCATAATTAACATAATCCAAGCCCCATTAATGTCACTACTATACAAAAGCAACTTCTGCACTCAGTAACAGCAGATACAAGGAAGAATGTTCATAGTAATTTTACTCATGAAGGGAAAAAACAGGAGACAGTCTAAATGCTCATAAACTTGTTTGTAATTCTTGTCATTCTAATAATTATATAATCAGTTGTATATGATACTTTAAATTAGAAAGAATATCAATAAATACCAAATGCTTAAAGTATTTAATCAGCAGCTACATCTCTCTATTAGAGCTAGGTAAAATTACTAATGTGTTCAATAATATCTCTGTGTTCCATTAGGAAATCATGAAACATACATACTTCCCCAAGGAATTAAAAGGCAAAATTTTGTGAAGGATCCTGTGACAACAATTGGGATTTAATTGCAAAGAATATCATTATGGTTTTATCTTGAAAGATTTTTCTACAGAGTAATGATGTGTACTTTTACTAGTTCAATTTACCTTGAAATCTTAAGGACATGAGAATCTTTAGTTAAAGTTAGTCAAAATGAAGAAATTCAATAGAATTCATTATTTCTCAATTCTTTTTGAAGAAGCATGAAGGACAGTTCAGAAAATGAATATTTCTAGAGAGAATTTGGCTTAAGAATGCTACACGTCAGAACAGCGCTTTCATTATCCTTTTAAGAAAAGTGTTTGCATTTCAGGCTTAAAGTATGTTCTGATTAATTTGTCATCTAATTTATAATATTTAGAGGCATATATACTAGGGTATTGAGAAAAGAAGTTCCATTATTTCTTAAAAATTTTATATTTTTTGCATATTTTAGTGTCTGTAGCCTCTTAAAAGCACTCTTGAACATTGATATTTCTTGAAATTTCTGCTCTATTTTTTCATTAATTTTTTATTTTCTCTGCTTTTTGTTAGACTCCTTTTGCCTTCCCCTCTTCATTTTATCTCTCTTTCATTAAAATGTTAAAAGGAAAGAATGAGGGAGAAACAGCAATATTGTGGCCAACACTGTTATTTTATTTTTGAAATCCGGTGTTTTATATTAATGGAAAGTGTACAGGTCTTTTATAAAATATGTATTCACTTATGGAATTGGGTATGTTTTACACAAATTTAAACTTCTTTATCTGTGAAACAGGTCAATAATGTTGAATTAAGATTATTAAAAGAAAATAAATAATACATGTAAATCCCCTGGCACATGTTCAATATTCAATTACTGGTAGCTATTGTTGATGATTTTATTGGCTCAGTATCACTATGAAGGAAATAGATTTATACTATTCAGTGTAGCACTACAATTTAGAAGTAAAAAAATGAGTGATATTCAGTATTGGGACATTTTTATAATTTTATAATTTTTATAATTTGGTATGACTTAACCAGAACTAGGGTTTGGAGATCAGAATCTTTCCAAAAACCAAGAAGAATACCAGATTCTCATTCCTAGAGAAACCTTTAACTGAAACTACCTGATCTTGAAGCCAGATGACTGATCTGACTAATATGGAGAATCAATTCTGGAATCCCAGATACCACTAGGGCACCCAAGGCTCAACTTTGGCGCACAGTGTGTGGTAGCAGTGAAGCATAAGTGTTGAGTTATAGGAGAAATTAGCAGCTGGAATCACTATCAATGTTATTTTTGTTTTCAGAAAGCATTTGAAAATTCAGTCACCTTCAGAATCCATCAGTTAATTAAGTTCAGGAGGAAGAAAAGACAAACATTAAAAGGAAGACAGATTCTGATCTCAATAACACGAAGCCATAACTAATTTCTTCTTTCAATGAGGATTTCCTTATACAGGTTTCTGAATTTATATCTACTGGGATTTAATCTACCTAAATTTAGAATTTCGTGCTCCAACTAGTTACTATACTGTTGAAACGTGTACCAATTTAGTATTATCCCAGACAAGAACAAATCTTTCTAAAAGCATAATTTATTTATAGTATTTTATTCTAAGAACTACTCTGATATAGGAGATTGGAGGAGTTAGATAAATTGCATGGAAATAAAAAAAAATCCTAGTACACAATATTTCATGTGCAACTATTCAGAGAATAGAAATGATTGTGATATTATTTCCATAGATTTTTAAAAGTAAATTAAATCTAAGCTATAGAAATTTAGAGGATACAATTTATGGCAGCATGTTGAAATTTAGAAATACAAAATAAATACTTATTTAATGGCACATTTAAATAATGAGCCTCAAAACTTATGCTCACTATATAAACATAAAAAGCAGTAATAGAGACAATGAACAAAACATAAACATCTATTAAGGCTAGGCACTGTGGCTCACATCTGTAATCCTAGCACTTGAGAGGCCAAGGTGGGAGGATTGCTTGAGGCTAAGAGTTTGAAACCAGCCTGGGCAACATAGTGAGACCCCATACCTACAAAAAATTTGTTTAAAATTAGCCAGGCATGGTGGCATGTTTCTGTAGTCCTACCTACTTGGGGGGCTGAGGCAGGAAGATTGTTTTAGCCCAACAGTTTGAGGTTAAAAAATGAAAAATACAGAAATCCTACCACTTAACAGGATAATTATATCTTTATGCTGGCTTATATGCTTTTTCCTACTAGTAGTTTTACTATTGTGTTTATTGTTTTTTAAGTTAATTGTGAAATGTTTCAGAATGCAAATAGATTTCAAGAAAAATATTACTATTCCACAAGTGCCTACATGAAGCTGAAGAAATAAAATATTACATAAATGATTGAAGCCCCTTTTGTCCCTTTCCCAAATCTCTTTATTTCTCCTACATAAACAGTAGATGGAATTTGATATTCATTATTTCTATACATGTACTACATAGTATCACACAGTTATGCTGAAAGTATTCCTCTATAATCTGTATGTATATGTTTTAACTTTTTTGAGACAGGGTCTTCCTGTATTGCTCAAGCTGGTCTTGAACTCCTGGCCTCAAGCTATCCTCCTGCCTCAACCTCCCAAAGTGACAGGATTACAAGCATGAGCCCCCACACTCGGCTAGTAACCTATATTTTTATGCTTAATATTATGCTTGAGATTCATCCAAGTTGATACATGTTATTCTAGGTATTTATTTCAACAGTTGTATGACATTCTATTATATGAATATACTATAATTATCCACACAAATATTAATTTTTAATCTATTACCATTTAAAATTAAAAATGTTATGAGAAATTCTTTAGAAATAAAGCAGTCATGATTCTTTAACATTTAATAATATGGACATACTATAACATGCCTAACAATTCTTCTAATGTTAGATATTTGAGTTAAGGTTTTTTCTCTCCAGTTTTCCTGATAATTTAAAATATTGTCTAGTTCATAACAGTTGCTAAATAAAATCTTTTTTTTTTTTTTTTTGAGACAGAGTCTCACTGTGTTGCCTGGGCTGGAGTGAGTGCCGTGGCGTCAGCCTAGCTCACAGCAACCTCAGACTCCTGGGCTCAAGCCATCCTCCTGCCTCAGCCTCCCGAGTAGCTGGGACTACAGGCATGCGCCACCATGCCCGGCTAATTTTTTCTATGTATTTTTAGCTGTCCGATTAATTTCTTTCTAATTTTAGTAGAGACGGGGTCTCGCTCTTACTCAGGCTGGTCTCGAACTCCTGAGCTCAAACAATCCGCCCGCCTCGGCCTCCCGGAGAGCTAGGATTACAGGCGTGAGCCACCGTGCCCGGCCAATAAAATCATTTTTAAAAGAATGACTTCTTAGTTTTTCCTTGTTATAATTATTGATTCAAATAGAATTATAAATGAATTTTCATCTGATTATCTGTCATTTTTTTATGCTGTTTTAGATGATTGTTGTAGGAGAAAGGAATTATACAATTAGGCCATTTTTCTTTCTTACTCTTATACTTTAGAGGTAGGATTTGGGGATTAGATGAGCCCTGCTATAGCCCAAAACTTTGGAAAGGAGAAATTCGTTGGTTGCTTGCCTACCTTGTCCTTAAAGCAGGTACATGATAAGCAACCCTTAGCTCAAAGGTATTGCCCTGCCATTTAGAGGAGATGAAGCAAAATTAAATTTCGAGTTGAAAAAAAAGAAAGCTCTTTGCCACATTTACAATGTGCTTAGAACTTTCTATTTTAGCAGGAAAATACAAGTGCCAAACTATGTTGTCTTTTTTCAAAAATCAAATAATGCTGGAAATTTAATTTATAAGAACACTTTTTCCCCTGTGGGGTTTAATAAAACACTTTTATTTTCACTTAGCGTGGCGGGGAGGAGTTGTTGCAAATAAATAATTTTATTTGTCCTGAACGGATTCTTGAATGGATAAAATTGTCACGTCCAAAAGAAAGGATTAAGAGACCTTATTGTTTAGCTGAGCTCAACATCTTAAGGAAAAAATAAAAACGAAAGAGATTCATGGAAAAGGTTCAAGCAAGGATTATCAGTGTAAATTTGCCTGAAGCAACCACCATCCCCTACTCCTCCACTCACATTTTATTTCTTGTAATAAATGATAGATCACTGGGTGTGGCGGCTATCTAGTTGAAGTAAGAGAGACTGTATAACACCACTCTTGCTATTGTCTATTGTTTATTGTCAATGTTTTGTTAACTATTAGCCCAGCACTTACTCTACCTTAGGATACTGTAACCTAATTGGATTTCTTCTCTATTCTTTCATATGTTTATAAGATAAGTTGGATATTTTCTGGGCTTCATCATCATAATTCCATCTTTGTCCAGTAGACTTTAAAGTGACTCAAAAGATTCCCATCCCCTGGCGTCCACATGCTATGTAATCTTCTCCCCTTGAATATGACTTGTTTCTAGTCTATGGGATATGGTAAAGGTGAAGGGATTTTGCAGATATAATTAAAGATCCTGAATCATTTGTTTTTGACTTAAAACTATTACTACAGGCAGGCCTGGTTTAACCAGGTGAAGAACTTTAAAAGAGAGAATGGGCCATCCTTGGTGTAAGCATCAGTCTTTCTCTCTCTCTCTTACTGATTTTGAAGAAGCAAATGTCCATATTGTGAAAGAGCATATGGACAGGGCCCTGTGGCAAGAACCCCAGTGGTCCTGAAGTGCTAAGAGCGGTCCTGGACAACTGGAATTCAGCATACTCAGCAGGGATACGGAATCTCAGTGCAAAGTCACAAAGAGCTGAATTCTGCTAACATGAGGACTTTGGAAACGAATTCTTCTCTAGTCCTAGACCACGGACCCAGCCAACACCTAGATTGCGGCCTGGTGAGACCCTGAATCAGATAGCCCACCTAGGCTGTGCCAGATTTCTACCATACAGAAAATGTGAGGTAATAAATGTGTGCTGTTTTCGGCTACAAATTTATGATAATTTATTACACAGTATAGAAAACTAATTTTTCCTTCTTAAATACTGGTCTCCATTAGTCAGATTCACATTTTGACTCAACGGATATTTTATGAGCTCTTATTTTATGCCAACTGGTGTTAAGAATTTATCTCACAATTACATAAGTCAGTAAATAGCAGAGCCCGGAAGGGAACTCAGGCCTTTTTTATTGTTGGCTCAGTGATCATTCCCTTATAATAAGCAGCTGTGAATGCACTAATTAAAAAGTCAAGTGTGTGATTTTCACAAATATTTGTGTTATTACAGGTTAAAACTATTGTTCGATCTATACGTGCCAAATTTGAAGCTATGTTGATACTTTTGGAATGTTAAGCTAGGAAAAGGAGATTAAGGAAACAGTCCCTTTTAAAAATGGTCATCAATGTTTATAGAATACATAGGTTTAATTTTTGGTTTGCTTGAAGGTCAAAGAGAAGTGAGAATTAAGTGGTAAATATGTCTTCTTAAATAAAGAGACATTTAATGATTCTCATTCACAAAACTAATAATATCTATGAGTTCTGGTTGATAACCAGGTACCGCCATCTGGATATCATCATTTAAACTTTCCTATAAATTTTCTGCATTATTTTAGTGATTTTTCTGCGATTTGATTATTTCAAGTTTTGATGGTGAAGCTAAGTTGATTTTTCAGTCAAAATTATTATAATACAGCCAGAAACTAATTTGAATTATATTAATGGAGCTGCAATAAAATTAATTGAAAATTTTGTGGACAGTAAAAGTATATATGGAAATTGAAAACTAAGTTTTGTTTTAATATAATAGCTTCTTTAGAAATCTATAATGTTATAATAAAATACTGTAAAATAAATGGTTTGGATTCAATTTCTTATTTGATAGGATCTAATAGTTGTGTGGACATGAATAAAAAAGTACATTATATTAACAGATTTTTTTTTTTACTTTAATTTCATGGAGAACTACATTTAGACTGCAATAAACCGGAATTTAGAGTGAGAGAAAATTACATTTAACTAGTGGTAGCAGCAAAAAATATTAACCAGAATTTAATATTTTATATTAAAATTTTCATAAAAACTACGGTTTTATGATTTCTTATGAATATCAGTAATGGAACTAGAGGAACAATGATACTAATTTAATTACTTATTTTTGTCATAGTTGAAGTATTAGAATAAATAGAATTATTCCAGGAGTGTAAGTATTTGTTTATTTGGCTAAAGTCAGTAAAATTTGTCTTATTAGTTAATAAATTATCCCATATGTTCTGTTATTAATGATGTTGGTAGCTGAAATATTTTCTTTATTGACAGATAAATCTTTTATAATAACTTCTGCAAAACAAAGAAAATGTATCACTTCCATTTCATTTTCACCATCATGTAGATTGCACTTAATTTAATGTCAGCATTGCTATTTACTTACTCAGTAAGTCTGAAAATCAGAGTCAACTGGGAAAATAATGGTATTTTGACCAGGGTGTTGTTAAGACTGTCCTAATAAAGTGACAGCAAGTGAAAGTTGAAGTCAAGCTTTCTTTCATTCAGGAAATTTTAAAATGCCTTGCCGCACAACTTTGTAAACAGGGTCACCTAGGTGGCAACAACTTTTGTTTCTCCAACAGCATGTAATTTTTTGTCATTATCATTTTCTAGTTGATGTTTTTGAGATAAAAAGTCCATATATTTTTAAAATAAAGTAAAAATTACCATTAATCTTAAATCTTAAAATGTTATTTTGAGATCAGATCAAAAATTGATAAAATTCTACCACTAATAATAGTGGGCAAAACTAGTGAGTTTATAAAGAAAGATAATTTTTACATGTAAATAAGAAATTTTTATTTTTTCCAGTTGCTTGCTATTTTGCTCCAACTATAAGCTTCTTGAGGTCAGAACTACATTTTATTCCTCTTTATCTCTTCAGTGATTAGGGCAATATCTAATGTAAATATTTTGATTATAATTTATCCAGGTTCTCAATAAAATTCCTAAATAAGTGAATCAAGTATTCATTAGGACTATGAAATCAATAAATCTATCATAATCTTTCAAAATTAAAAGTAACTAGACTCATCTTGAAGGGCAAAGTTATCTGTTTTACATTACTTAACTGTTTTTTGTGCTTGTGGCCTCTCCATATTACGGAGAAAGGGTGTTTTCTTAAATTTGCTAAGTCCTTCTGCCATTTAAGTACTAACCAGGCCCAACCATGCCTAGCTTGTGAGATCAGACAAGATCAGGTGCAGTCAAGGTAGTATAGCCACAGACATACTAGATCCTTCTCTATCATACATAACAACCTTCATTTATTGTACAGTTAAATTTCTCTGAATCCTAAAATATTCCAGCTCCTAAACAGATAATTAACTATTGCATATTTCCCCAGCCAAGGAGATCTGAGCTGCCAATTCAGTAGGAACATATTCTCTAGGCTCTAGTGAGTAAAGTTCAGCAGTAATGGCAACATAATCTGAATTCCAGATTTGGTATGTTAGATACATATTAATTAACTCTTCAATTAACTGTCAATATAATGGGCATGACTATGATCTATGCCAGTCTCTATCATTTCTGAAATGGTATGAAAAAGTCTTACCTATCCAAGTGTTTTATGAAAAATTAGACTCGGATCATGGCATTACAAGAAATTTAAACTATATTAATATGTAGCTTACTAATATTTTATTATCATTATGATGACTAGCAATGAAGGTAATATGCATATGAGCAATTAAGAATCAATTATAAAGCTAACAATTATGTGATTATAGTGTTAACCTAAATCAATTAGAAACTCCACTTAAAAACATATTTGCAGATTTTTATGTATTTTACTTAATCTTAAAAGTCATGGTTAGAGAGAATTCCTCCAAATTACCAATTACCTACAAGCATTGTAATGCTCTTTTATATTCGATGGAAAAATGCTACTGATGGTCTTGAGGGCTCACCTGTCTTATTCTTGCCTAGGATTGCAAGGATGTATTTAGTAACATAGATAAAATGTTTTGATTCTCTTTTGCATGCACAAGTAGTGACTCTTTAGAATCTCAAAGGCAGATATGTGAAAACAAATGTTAATATTTCCTGATGTTGGGGGTATTGTTTATAACATCATTACTACAGGATTTTACTTCACTGGAAATTAATGGATTGTGAAAAATAGAGATTAATTATCATTATGAATTCGGTGTTCCTCAGGACAATTGTTATAATTAGATAAATTCTTACTTTTAAAAATCATTCAGAAGATGAATTTTTGATGGTCTTAAAGGAAAAAAAATCATGCAATTATACTTACAACATAATAAGGCAGACATTATTCAAAACTGTTGAGTTGGACATAGGGCCCACTGCAATGAGATTTTCAGTGGGGGAACAAGTTGGGCTCAACTCTGAATACAGTATGACAAAATGAGAATTTATAGCCAAGGAGCAGGGTGGGAGGTCAGTGGATGTAAAATTACTAAGAAGAAAACATCAGGGATAAGGTAGACTCTGACTAAAATGACCTAACAGTATTTTTACTAAAGACAGGCCAGAGTGATCAAATATCATCTGGGGGATGGAGGAGGAATCTGTTCAGATATTGAGGATGATCAGATATCAAAAATGGGGTGCAGGCCGGGCGCGGTGGCTCACGCCTGTAATCCTAGCACTCTGGGAGGCTGAGGCGGGCGGATTGTTTGAGCTCAGGATTTCGAGACCAGCCTGAGCAAGAGCGAGACCCCGTCTCTACTAAAAAAAAAATAGAAAGAAATTAATCAGACAACTAAAAATATATACAAAAAATTAGCCGGGCACGGTGGCGCATGCCTGTAGTCCCAGCCACTTGGGAGGCTGAGGCAGGAGGATCTCCTGAGCCCAGGAGTTTGAGGTTGCTGTGAGCTAGGCTGACGCCATGGCACTCACTCTAGCCTGGGCAAAAGAGTGAGACTCTGTATCAAAAAAAAAAAAAAAAAAAATGGGGGGCATTTTTGTTAAACCAACTTAGCAGTTTTGCTAAAACTGGATTTTACAAGGAAGTGCACAGAGAGAGGGGCCTAGGAGAAGATTTGGGAGCCTCACTAAAATTTGGTTCAAGCAAAGAATCTTTGTCAGTGGCAAACATTTAAAGAAATACATTCAGTGTTGATGTTATTGAAAGGAAATGATGGCTAAAACTCTTCCTGGGAGAGTCAGTCCTCTACAGCCCCTGAACATCCCAACATGTTCTTGCTGATAATGTTATACTGCAAGATTTTCCTCTCCTGTACTAGGCAGTTTCTGTAGTTAGTAACAAAGGAAACAAAACAGCTCAAAGCAACTCCAGTGTATTTTGTAACTGTTCTTTGTTTGAGAAGGGGGCTGGCTTGTTTGTCACTTGCTACAATATCTGTTGCTTGCTGCAATGCTTGCTGCTTGCTCAGAAAGTGCAGAGTGTTGGGTCTACATTTCTCACCTACAGCACAGCCTAGCATGCATCTGAGCTTGTGGTTTCTCCCTGGGGACATGGGGGTAGGGGAATAAGCACAACTCATCTGATGCTCTTGATGTTTGCTATGCTTTGCATAATAAACTGTTGGGCCCTGATCCATTAAGTCTCACTGTGCATTTTCCATGGAATAACCATACTATTGTGGCAAGCCAACCTGCTTGAATACCCAGTTATCTCCATTGCCGTAGTGTTTTGTTTTGCCATCCTCTAGAACTGTGGTCCCCAACCCCCTGGGGCCATGGACCTGTAACAGTCCGTGGCCTGTCAGGAACTAGGCTACACAGCAGGAGGTGAATGGTGGGTGAGCAAGCAAAGCTTCATCTGTATTTACAGCCTTAGGGCCCTTCCGCACCACTACCTAAACTCCGTCTTACCCCCATCCCACCCACCCGGGCCAGGGAAAATTTGTCTTCCATGAAACCAGTCTCTAGTGCCAAAAAGGTTGGGGACCGTTGCTCTAGAAGGTTGGAGTGCTTCCTCCACAACTCTTTTGGACTTTCTTTCTCTTTTGTGTAAAAATTATATTTCTTTTTTCTTTTTTTTACTGTTTTAAATCGTTTTTAAAATCGTAATTACTCTTGGGGTAATCACTCTGTAATTTTCCCCATGAACATGGTAAATAAACTTCTTTTCTCTTATTAAAAAAATCAATTACTCTTTAGTAATTAAGTGCAGTTCTGTTGCATTAGACATGTCACATTTCAAAATTTTTATGAAACTATTTACAATAAATTTGAAAAGTTGGCATATACTAACACTATTAACACTGATTTTGATACTCAGAGGAATGTTGTTAGATAATACATAGTTTTCTTGAAATAAAAGAAAAAGAATGTGATGAATGGTTCTCCAGATCATAGCATGAGATGTGGAAATCTGTGGTTCAGTCACTAACTAGCCCTGTGATTCTGTAACACTTTGCAACTTCAAACTTTTCTTGATCTTAGTTTTCTCAGGAGGGTGTTACATATCTTCTTAATGGAAGATAAATTAATACAAGTTTTAAAGAGCAGCTAGTGTGTATCAGGCACTGTATCATGCACTACATCGTGGGCATGAGAATGAATAGGGCTCGGTGCAGAACTCAACGTTTTCAAAATCTATAGCATCTCTAAGAAATGTCAATTTAGTAATTTTAGAACTCTAACTATTACCATTGTTTTATAAATGACTACATGTTATTTATTTTTCCTATTGATAGTCGAACCCAGAACATGCCACGCAGTGTGCTAGGTGCTTGGGATCATCACTAATATCAACATTATGTACAGCATGATGCTTCGTCTCATGGAACTTCCTGTCTAATGGGAAGGAACGGCTGTGAGACACACCACAGAGGAATGTACTGCATGAAGTGATAGAAGAACGGAGAGTTTCAAGAGTGTATAATGGGGACATCCAAATACTTGGATTTTTTATATATTAAAATATTTTTATTATGTACTTGTAACATTTTTTTTTTTTTAAATTCATCTTCTCTCTAGAACAGGTGTTTTTACTATAATTTCACAATACAATGGTTTCCTGAAATCAGTTGATACGCAGGTTTTGTTCTGTTTTGTTTTTAAGATTACTCCTGTGATTTTGCTCTTTTCATTTTACTTTTTCTTAATAGTATCTTCAGAGGGGTTAAAAAATTGTAATGTAATCACTAGGAGACAATTCTCCACGGGTTTCTTATGTTTGTGTATGTTTTGTAAGCAAAAACACCAACTGCTTTGTTCCAATCTATGGACTGTATCTGCACAGCAAAACAGCCTTGGATGATACAGATAGTGTCTGCCTCTATTCCCACTCTGCCGTACACTATCAGAGAAAAGGTCTCTTTATAACTTCAGAGGATAAATTACCTATCTCTGGAGCAAGAAGCATGGATGTGAAGGGTGGCAGAAAATGCACCCCAAAATATGTCACTTTGGTATAAAGATTATTTTGAGCTAAAGGCACTTGAAAAACATACATAAGAGGGGCATTGTAATCTCCCCCTTTCTTCCTGAAAATAGGAGAAAAATAAACTCTCATGTGAATGATGACCTCCCTGTACCAGGAAAAATAATTCCTTGATGGGGAGTCATAGAATAATTTTGCATGAACAAACCCTATTATAAGAATTCTTGTCTTCCATTAGCCTCCCCACATAATTTAGTTACTTATCTACAATCTATCTTTGCTCAACCTAATATAAAAGCATTTAGATTTTACTACTTTTTTGGATCTTTATTTCCTTATGAGGGCTCCTATGTCACATAAACTTATATTAAATATGTGTGCTTTTCTCCTGTTTATGTATCTTATGTCAGTTTAATTCGTAGGCCCAGTGAGGACCCTAGGAAGGTAGAGGTAAAATTTGCCTATTCTACACATGCCTATCACCCAGTATTAAAAATTGGGGTTCAGTAAACTTAATTTTCTTCTTCCCTAATATAATCCCCTGTGTGGGTAGGTGTCACTTGGTCTGTTTGTGTTGGCTGGTGGAAATTGGAGCTTGAGGAACCAGTGCAAATGCTGAGACTCTGGCTATTGGTGTTGCAGTGAGTAATAAGATATTCTTCGTTTCTAACCTAAATTTTAAGCCTTCTATTAGCATCTCTGAAACTCTGGCAAGCTAACTTGTTAGTTTGCAAGTAGGGTAAAAATGCAGATTCTTCAGAGTGCTTAACAGTCAAATCAGAACCGTCAGGCAGTAAGAACATACAAGGGAAATTTTTACAAGTGGTATTCTCAATCATGTGGATCAATGAAATAGGAATGAAAAAGTTAAGAAATGCTAGTCTAGAAGTTTAAAATATAAGTCACAATAGTACTTCCATTTTCCCCCAAGTGCTAGAAGAAGATAACTATTCCTGATATAGAACTGAAGATTCTTAAAAGATTTCTGCCAATTATTAATACGTTTGTCCTTTCTGCTTTCATTAACTGCAGACATAAGGACAGCTGTGCAATTGGACCTCTTTTGATATGGGTGTGTGTGTGTGTGTGTGTGCACATGTGTGTCTGGCCATGAGAGAGAAATCTATGTCCTCATGCATTTTGTTTTTGAGCAATTCTTTTCATTACAATTATAAATAGTTAAAAACTCTTTGAACTTTTATACTTCTCTGCCAAGCCATGGGGTTTCTTGTATCTGTTTAAGGGCCCTTTGAGGGGAGGTCCCAGCAAAATAGATTATACAGTTCTTACCCAAATTTCAACCAGAGCAGCTTGCCTTTCTTTACTTTGCATATTGTATTTTGAAAAAAAACTGAGAAAGAGCTCTTCAGATAAGAGAGATTTGTAAACTATCATACTTTTGCAATTCAAAAACGCACTTTATTGAGTGAAGCCAACATGTTTATGAGGCTTTATCTACTATTAATCTGACGACACTAGTAACCACATCTCTGTTTATTCATTTCTTAAATTTAGAAACTATCCAGATAAAATTGTCACCAAGCAGATAACAGGATCACTTCTATGTAAAGGCCTGTCATTCTAAATTATAGCAGGTCTTTTTGGAGGCAAATAAACTGTGGAAGGGAGAAAACAGTATCTCTGGGTGTTCATTCTATACTTTTAAATATTAGCATTTTAGATATAACTGTAAAATTCCGTTGAATGGAAAGCATTTTGGTAAAGAACCAATGCTCAAAAAATAACAATTTTATTGAGGTTAATCTTTGAAACAAAGGACAAATGAACTGCATGATTGTCTTTCCTCGTGGATAAGGTTGATCTGCCTTGAGAGCTTATAGGCATTTACTTAGTATCGTCAAAGGCATTCATAATTAAAATCCAATAACATATGATTTATTATGTTCACAGTAGTTGCTTTTGATTATCTTAGAGTTATCTTTATTCCAGCTTCATTATGAATACATTTCTCTAATATTTTGTAATTTTGTTTAGTAGTTTTTCCTAAGAATGTGAAAGTCCTATACCAACATTAATTTCTATAGCTTTACACTTTTCTTAGGTTTATGCTCATTTTGGAATGTTTAGCAGCTGTTTCTTTTGCCATCATAATTATTCAACCTTGATTTTCACCTGCATGCTAAAAATAGAGGACTGCTATGAGATTTTAAATAAATATAAATGAAGTTAATTCTTATCTTTCACCAAAACCATGGATCTCACTGTATATTCATCATTTTTTCAATCATCAAACTCTTTTAATGTGCAGTAAATTCACAATACTTAAAACTTTTGCAAAACATGAAATCTGACCAAAACCATTAAGATTTCCTATTAACTTTGTTCATCATAAACAAATATTAAGTATATGTAATAAAAGTACATTAAAATGGCTTAATTTCAAAAAGTCTGACATGTCAAAACTCTTCATGCAAGAGACAAGCAAAATGACAGATGGAATCAGTTATGCTTATCTGATAGCTACATGAACCACACGTAATCACGTCACAGAAGCTTCTCATGTGTTGAAATAAGAGGCATTCTATTTAAAGACTAAATATATATATATATATTTTAAATTGTTGTTACCTTTTAACTGCTGGGTTTTTCTGGACACCTTGGCTACTTCTAATGTTCCTAGACATCTCCTCTTTTTAAAAAATATGGGAATTTATACCGATTTTTTTAGTACCACCCAACTAATTAAGGATAGGGCCAAGACCAGAATCTAAAACTTTTACATTTATTTAAATATATTTGGACACTCCCCCAGCTGCATAGTAGTCATTTTAGCATGACAAGATATTGTCATCCAACCAGCATTGATTATAACCAAATTTTTAATAGATTATCCCAACATTTTGTTATCCCAGCTGCTTCTAAGGATGGGGTACATGGCAAGACCAGCAAATTTCATGATAGGAAGTCCATTCCCTTGCTTCTTCAGTCGTAAAATGTTTTCTTGTTTAGGAGCAGTTATGCATGAAAACCATGATACCAAATAAGTGTGGAACAAGTTCAATTAAGGAGGTCTAAAAAATTTGGGGGCAGGTTAAAAATATCTATAAGTTGAATCACTATTTCAGTGAAGATAAATCAGTGTCTCTACCCTCCTCCCCCAGATGATGGGAGGAATTCAGTATAATTTAACCGCACTCAGGTATCAGACTTGTCCTATTGGGAAGTAGTATCCTAATGGAAGTTTGGTCTTTGCTGTTAGAGATTGGTCATTCAGCTAGATAGACCTTACTTAATGGAAGACCTTGTTGTTCACTCAGGTGTAACATTCATCTTTTCTGAATTTTCCCAGGGTCTATCTCTCACCACTTGGTACATATACCTTACAAATATATTTAAAGGTTATTTGCTATATCTTGCTCACCAGATCCAATGTCCATGATATTATAGTATGGAAATTATAACATGATAATATGGTATGATAATATGTTCTGAGGGAAATAAAACAATTGAGGTTCCTGTGACATAGAACAGAGCTTCCCTATTCCTGAGGCAATACAGCGAAGATGTGCTGCTCTCCACACAATATGAAAGCAAATTTTCTGATGTCTTTCCTAATTAATACATAGATGAAAGCATTTTCCAGAGTAGTAATTTTATACCAGCTACTGAGCTTCCTGCTATCTGTTCCAACATATAGACCGCATCTAAAACAACAGCTGCAATTGGAACCAATTTCTAATTAGGTTTACAATAATTCCTCTTATTCTTCATCATTAATATTTCTTCGCAAACCTAAGTGGCATGTTAAATGAAGATAAGGGAGAATTCACTATTCTTATATTTGTCAATTTTTTAATGTGGCATAATTCTTCAGGATTGTATGATAAATGACATACGACTTTTGTTTTTTCTTCTTTTTAGGATAAAATAAGATCAGAGGCTTAACTTTTCCACTGTGCCACAACAGCCTTTTTTTCCATGGGCCAGGGAATTTCTGTGGGGATTCTGCCAGCTGTGGAATATGGATATTTCAACTATACATTCAAAATTTGGGAAAATAACTACAGAGGGGTTTTATAGATTTACCATGCCCACTTAGAGATGGACTCAAGGCAACATTCCATTTCTCAACTGATTCCCATCAGCCCCCACTCTCAGTAGTAGACTGCAGTGGCCTGTTGGATTAACAAAATCTCACATCAGTTCAGACTCAGTATTGAGTGAAAATTAAAAAGTCTAGATATTTCTCTTTCTCCAAAGCAAGTTACTTTGGAAAGTGTTTACAAATCCCTTTGGGGAAAGTTGGAGAGACTATTTTCATTACATATTTATAGATTTTTGTAGTTTTGTTTCTAGAATCTACCTTCAAGGGGAACCCAGTTTTCCCTTCATTCCAGGAGCTCTGGAATCCATGTTTTGATTCACATCTGGGAATTAGGTCAGAGGCCCTTGATTCTCCAACTTCGTTGTTCCCTCAATGTCTTCAGCCCATTTACATTTGTCTTAGTCTAATTGTGCAGCTATAACAAAATATCTGAGACTGAGTAATTTATAAAGAACAGAAATTTACTCCTCCGGGGTCTGGAGCCTGAGGAATCCAAAATCAGGTTACCAGTAGGATTGATGTCTGGTGAGGGATGCTTCGTGTTTCCAGGATGGTGCCTTATTACTGCATTTTCTGGAGAGTAGGAACACTATGTCCTCACATAGAAGAAGAGATAGAAAGGCAAGAGAGTGCTCCCTTCAACCTCAAGCCTTTTTGTGAGGGTGCTAATTCCATTGTGAGGGTGGAGCCATCATAACTTAATTACCTCCGAAAAGCCACACATCTTAATACTGTTGAATTGAAGATGAAATTATCATATAAAATTTTGGAGGGAATACCATCATTCATAGCATTGAAGATTTGTTTTTATTTATTTTTACCTATTATACATATTAAGAAAAAAATGTTCTTGTTTTCTATTTGTTTCCTCAGGGGTCAATCAATCAGAGGAGCAGAACCACTGGGACATTTATTATAGAAAATGGTTTACACAATTGTGGCAATTGACTGAGTAGTTTTTGCAAAGGTATTTCTGTGTCTAATGCTGGAGGCAAAACTCCACAGGCAGACAGGTAGGAAGAGAAGTCTGGAACCTCTAACATTAGATACGAGCCCATCTTGTAGCAAACAGAGCCCTTTGTCATAGAGTTGAACACACATATACTATATGTGGCCAAAGATTTGGAGAAAATAAAAAAAGATATAGAGAGAAGAGAAAGCAATTGAAGACCCAGCTGCTGCTTTATACCAACAAGGTGAGGTGACAGATTATCATTATGTGCGCTATGAAATGTCTACTTCCTCCCTTCTACCTACACTTACCAGAGACACATAGAAAACGAAATTCTGGGAAATATAGTTCAGCTTAGCCAAGTGGGTACATGAAAAAGTCCTTCCATCTGTCACTCTATAAAGGGAGATGGAAATCTCAGGACCACTCCCTAACTTCTTATGCAAGAGGGAAATTCAAGCCTGGAGGCTGAGTTATACAACACCCCCTTCCAAAGGAATAGCTGTTACTAACACATGAATTAGTGATCCCCACTGAAAAGTAAAAAGCCTTAGGCATCTACAAAGGACTACCCTCACAGATTATTCACAAGGAAATTCGTTGCTGGCCTCCCACAAACAAGAACATGCAGACTGTAACTCTGGGTCTGTAGGCTAAGTGTAGCTCCTAAAACTAGAGTCTGTCTGGGTAGGCCAAGCTTACCTACCCAGGTGCAGAACAGAGACAAGATGAGATCTATCATTCTTCCACCCACCCAGAGATATTTACATAATTGCTTCTTCCTTTATTCCCTTTTAATCTTCAAATATTCACCTTATCTTATGTAAAATGTAGATTTCCTGAGCTCCACAAGAATATAACCATTTGTCTTGCTAACCATCCCCATCCTCCTTTTTCTTTCTGTATGCCCACTCCCCTTTAAATACTGAGTGCCCAAATCCCACTTCAGAAAAAACAGCCACAGATGTGTCCCTGGCTTGTGTTTTTCTCGGGCATGTCCTTAAACTTTGGCTAAATAAACCTCTGTTGATTTAGATTTTTGCCTCAGTCACTTATTTTGGGTTGACAGCTCTCATTCCCAGGAACACCTTGAACAATTACCTCCAGTCAATTCTCTTCAGGACAAAACATTTTTATTACTTCTCTGGAATTGTTTTGGATTATGCTAACAATACCCACACTAACAATACAGGTTAAGAGATGTCAGTTGACCTACGATACTCCAGATACTCCACAATTCTATTACCACTATTGAAATAAAGAAGGCAACACTTTACAAGCAGGTTGGTGTCCTTCTCACCATTGGTATTTCTCACCTCACTTAGGAAAGGTCTATCTTTTGGGATTGTCTTAATTCACTGGTGAAAGAAATACCCTCTGGGTTTTTCTTGGGAACATAATTAACTTGGATGCATGAATAATCCATGCTAAATCTGTTAGGTAGACAGCAAGGGACCTCCCACCCTCAAAGGCAGGTACCCCCAGTAATTTCCACACCTTGGGGAGGAGGAAACACCCTACTAATCTACCAGTGAGAACTTAATGCACCAACTGCAAAAGAATGCAGAGGATTCCTTAGCTTGCCAGCCAAGCAGCACAGGTACAATAGGGTCAGAAAGGTGACCTAGAGCAACCTAAGGCTAATTATCGTGTCATTAGCTTAAATCTACATTGCAGTTCACCCTGGCCCCAATGGACTTTCAGAGAGGCTCATGGGATATCCGCATGCATAGTAAGATTCAGGTTATATAACTCCCACCTGTCCATCAAACTGGTTTGATGGTGACATGTAAACCACAAGGAGGGCCCAGCCTAGGCAATATAAAACAGGACCCCAGACGATAATTGGGGCCCTCCTGTCATGACAGGGAGTCCGTTCATCATCTGTAGTGAACATATCTTGCTTTTGCTCTGTTAACCTATCTTGTCCTTCCTTAATAAACCTCATTTCATGCTTTTCTTGCTTTTGTTGTTTCTGGTCATTCTTCAGCCAAGAGCACACCAAGAACCAAGAACAAACATCTACAACCCAACAAATCTACTGCAGATAGCTTCTCTTCCTAAAAGCTTTCATTGTTTCCCTGCATTATACGCCAATTATGTTCCCTTATCTCAACTCCATTTAATGTAGGATAATATCAAGTCTAGATTTCAGTTATTCATCAGGTAAACTATTAGAGATACTCATTATTGCTCAAGCTATAACTCATATTAATAAATTAATCCTATCTAGTGTTACTATTTTTTCCTCCATAAAATAACATTTATAATTTTCCCCATGTGCATTTCCAGGTTTTGATTGATATAAATTGACAAAAATCCGGCAGATATTTTGGTTTTTACTCAGTCTCATTTTAAGTAATGATTTATCTTTGTCTTCTGAGGATATGTTGGTCATTTTGTCAGGTTTCAGTCTGAAGTATCAGTTATTGGCATGCTCATGGCCAAAGAATGACCACACACACCAAAGTTAGGCAAACGTGAAAATGAAGTTTATTGAGGAGAGAAAGAATTATGGGGCAAGCGCAAGATATAGGCTTACAGAGAGCATGATACATACGCCACAAATGACAACCTGGCCCATTGTCACAACAAAGGGAGAGCAGAAAGAAGGGTGCAAAAGAGAAATTGGCTATAGTCTGCAACTTATTTTATAGCGCCTGCATAGGGACCTCCCTAGTAGTTCAGAGGTCACCATGGAACCACTTTGACTCGACAGTTGGAAGTCACAGGATCTGAGTCCCAACTATGCATGCAGGTTGTTCTAGGTCAATTTCTGGACTTTATGGTACATAACGCTGCTTGGCTTGCCAGTTCTGATTGGCCAATTCATAGGGCATTCCCTCCCCACTCAGGTACGAAGAATCAGGGTGGGGTAGGACCATGATGCGGTCAACAACACCCACTTTTGGGTCCCTAGGAGACCCAGAATCCCTCACTATCTACCTAACAATTTAATTGTGGGTCAGAAAAACAGGAGAGATGGTACTTGTGGGCCATGAAAACAATCAGCATCCCCTTGAAAGGCATCTGCCTCAAAGGAGATTATTAGAATCTTAAAGCAAAGAAATTCTAACATTCTCAGTCAGGGGAAAAGATTTTTTTTCTTAAAAGCAAAGTTAAAGAACATTGGGGTGTGTGTGTAAAATAATCATATCTATCAGAAACCATACAAATTCTCTCATTCCATATTCAGGGTTTTTCACATTTCTAAATCAACATTCTCACTTTCACTAAAGAACCTCAGAGAGGTTCTGCATTTCATTTGCATTGTAAACCTTTCACATGAAAAATAAAAATTTGGTATGCTTTTGCTTTTTATCAGCCTCATGGCTACAGGAGATAAAATATTCTTTTAGGTCAGTCATAGGAGCTCATAGAATGATATATTTCCTTTATCTAAAAAATAATATCTCCTTCTCTCCTTTTCATGCATGCCTTTGTTCTCTCATGCTCTTTTTTCCATATCAATTTTTCAAATGATTTTTATGGATTTCAAGGTAGAATGTACATTTAATACAATGTAGAAGAAAATTGGAAAGAAAAGTTATCAGACAAATGATACCAAAAATACAATGATGTGGGGATGGAGATACCATAGTTTAATATTTTTTCACATATATTCAATAACTGATGTATTATTTAACTCTATTAACTATCACCGTGGCATAATTTTAATTTTAAAATGGACCCTAAAATTTCCAATCCTTGTTGTACATATACAATTTTCTGATCTCGAGGGCACTCAGAACCTGTGAATTTGCTGGGATATTATTCACACGCTTATGTTCTAGTACATGACAAAGGGGATTTTGCAGATGTAATTAAGATTATTAATTAGTTGACCTTGAGTAAATGAAATGGGAGATTATATGCATAGGCCTGACCTACATGAACCCTTTATGTCTGGGTCTAGAAGTCAGAGTGAAGGAAATAAGATTCAAAGCAACATAGACATTCTCTTGCTGCCTTAAAGGAACAATCGGCATTTTGTGGAGAGGGCAGAAAATAGAAGGTTATTCTCAATGCTGAGAATGGCTTCCTCTGTCCAAGAGCCAGCAAGAAAGCTGGAATCTCAGTCCTGCAACCCAAAGCATCTATATTCTAACAACTTAAGCCAGTTTGGAAGAAGACCTTAAGCTTCAGATGAGGCATCTTGCTTTCAGACCAGGAGCAACGAACTTAACCATGCCATGCCAGTCTCCTGACCAATGAAAATTGGGAGATAATAAATTTGTGTTGTTTTAAGCCACTTAGTTTGTAGTAAATTGGTACATAATGAAAGATAACTAATACAATTAGGTTAAGTATAAGCTAATATAAAATACTGCTCATTGCTCATAAACAGGTCCAATGGAGTTATTTCTTTAGTTCATTCTACAACTGAACTGTTGAAACATGAAAAAAATTTTAGAGAATCGTCAGTGGTCAACAACATTGTTTAAAACATAGCAGAGTGACTAACACTAAGACAGTATTACTTAGACTACTAGTAGTTTTATCACTAAAAGGACTTTAAACAAAGTTAAAAGATTGAAAGTTCTTTCTTATCACTATCCTCAATGTATAAATGACTCTTTCACTTTTCTTCTAGCTATTCCGTAACTAGGTTAAACCTTTAGACCCGTTTCCTATTGCTCTATGTCCAAAATTTATACTTTACTATCTGAAAAACATAATTATGTTACTACTAAACCACTCAATTACTCATTTAGCACAAAGGACTCTTCTTTCCTTAACTAAATCCTTAATTCCTTTCTCTCTCTCCCCCATACTCCCTGTCTAGGGTATTGAAATATTAAGAATTTTTTTCTTGCTATTTAAAACCTTCATGTGTCCTTTAGCCCATCTTCTCCTGCTTGTGGAAAATAGCTTCATTGATCACCTCCACCCCTTTTTCTTTTGTTTTTTCCTATGTCAACTGGCTTCCTTCCCTCAATGTAAATATTCCTAAAGTCTCTTTCATTCTTTCACCTCTGCTTCAAGGGACCCTGTCTTGACCCTATATTTCCCTAGATATACTTTCCAGTTTCTCTCTTGTTCTTCCAGCAGCAAATGACCACTTCAAGTCCACTATATCACGCATTAAACCCCCAGAAGCACTGCAGTTTGATTTATTGCCTTAGTTCACCTAAACTATCCTGCTAAGATCACAACTGATTTCCTAGTGAACATTAACAGTTCTTTTCATGGCTAAGATTTGCTGTAATATTAAGAATAATATTCATTTAACTATGAATAGTAGGCAGTGTATGATTAAGTTAATATAGTAGACCTAGGCTTTCTGAGGCTTCATCTCAACAAATGCTTCTGTGATTACCATACCAAAGTTGGGGTAGGGGTGTGTGTGGGAGGGGGAAGTTAGGCAATTACTGGCTTTCACTTGGAAATAACATGTTTTTATTACTCATATTTCACTGATTAAAGAAAATCTGTTGATCATGACTGACTCCAAGAGAACAGGGAGTATAAACCTCTCATGTGCCTAGGGGAAGAGGGAAATGAATATGAGTAAACAGTAGTAATGACTTTGACAAATTCCACTGTTATTAGTTATCTACACATCTTTTAAAAAACTATTTCCTTCACGATAATCATTTCTGACAATTTATTTTCAATCCATTCATAAGTTATTTTCTTTCCACTGTTTAGGCTTACTTATCACCAATATTCCTGGCTCAGATTCATATCTCAGATTTACTTTGTATGCTTTCTCTGAGAAATTTTCTCCATTCTCCTGGTTTCAACTAACACTTGGTGACTAAAACTCTGTATTTCCAACCCAGCTATCTCTTTCTAGGCCTTACACACACATATCTACCTGTCAACTGTGAATCTTTACTTTCACCGCCAACTTGGCTAGTGCATAAAATAAAGTTGCCTAGAACTTGACTTTAACTTGACTTTATTCCTGTTCGAATGACATCATTTCAACATTATAATCTCTTAATCAAGTGCAATACTTCCTAAATCTCTCTGCTGTTTCCACTCTTATTTCCCTTGAATCCATTTATACCATTGCAGAGAAAGATCTATTTTTAAAATAAAAAAGTCTGACCATGTAGCTGTCAAGAAAAAATAATTTTTATAAATGTTTCATAGTGTCTCCTTACATACAAATTCTCAAACTTCTTAATTTTTTTCATGGCTTGGCGCTTACTGACCTATCCATACTCATTCCTTTTCAATTCCAGCTCTCCATATTATATTTAAGTACACAGAATTTCTTGTATTGCTTCATCAATACTATGCTATTTCTTGCCATAATTATTTACTCTGTTGTCTTTTCTTCCTGACATGCTCTAGAACTTTCTTTAGTTAACTTCTCTTCATCCCTTAAGATCTGGTACCACTTCTCTGACCAATCCACACTTCTGGTCCTCTCTCTAATGAAATCCTATGAATTTCTCTAACAATGAATTTTGTTTCATAATAGATATCTATGTGACTATACTTGAGGAAAGAATCCGTGATTTTTTGATTCATTTGATTCATCAAAAATCTTCATTTTTGATTCTATAATGCTTTATGGAATTTGTGTTAATGGTATAAATATATGTATTAACTAAGTGAATGTAGTGTAAGCAGAGATTTGTTTTTTCAAAATAGACTTAAAGTACCTGAGAAAAAAAGTTGCTGATAATCTCTATGATCCTGATCTTGTTTTAATTATTTTATCAAATTTTGACTCTTAATAGATAACTAGTGAATACATGGAAATCCAACTCTGAGTAGAAGAACTGATGGAACTAGCAGTAACTTCTGCTGCTTTAATTTTTCCCAAATAATATACTATTCTCTTTCTCATAAATTGGCACCAAACTTACTTGTTACCTCACTCCCAAAGGAGAAATTTGAATATCAACTCAGGGAGCTCTTGTCTGCTTATCCTACATATTCAATAAATGACCATGACTTTCTTCATATCTCCTAAAAGATTAAAAATCTTTTATATCTTCTCTATCAATATTGTCAATTGCTATAGTTCATTTCCAAATTATCATATATCACCTAGATTTCTTCAGCATCCATCAATATGTCATCACTGCTTTCAGATTTACCAAATCAAATTAATTAACTCAAATCATCCACATTCTTCCAATGACTAAAAATAAAAACCTGATGTTGTATGATTTACTCTTTATCCGTCTTCATGCCCAGGGATCTATAGGATCCAGGTGGGAGACTGTTGGGAGTGAAGGTTGAAGGTTGACTTTTCCCCAAGAATGGATCTCCTTTGTCTCAAAGACTCTGGATTGGGAAAAACAGGTGAGCTGATTCTTCATTACTAGACTGGTTGGAAGTCAACCAAGACCAGAGAGCAGAAGGGCCTCTGGTGATAGCCTGTCCTTAATCCACAGCTGCCCAGGGAAGGAGTCCTATTTGCCTCAAAACGCTGAGGATTCTGGCCATGAAATATATTCACACATTAAAATCTAAGTCTCAATTCATTGGCAGGATGAAATTGCAGCTTATCTGATAGGCCTCAGGAAGTAGAGAAAGATAAGATGGAAAATTTGAAACACATGGTAAGGGGAAAACTGCTGAAAGAGACAGATGGACACCTGATTTGTTTTAAGCACTTAGGAAGATGCATTCAGAAATTGGATTAAATGAGAGGAAATTGAGACCAAAATTAGTGACTTAGGTTTAGGAACATTAGCAGGAAAAGAATAGGAGTTTCAAAGGGAAGAAAAGGGACAGATGGAGGATTGGGAATGACAAAACAATTTATTAAAGAACATTTCTCTAGACTGAATACTGAGAGTGTTCACTGAGTTCCAGGGTGTACTGATAAGAGTTTCTAACTGAGCATATCCTGGTAAAATGCATGATCTGTAATGATAAAGGAACAGTTTTATAACCGTCCATATGTAAGGATAGATCACCAGCAAAGGAAAATAATTGACTAATATATTTGCATTATCAGCAGTTACACAGAAAATACCACTTATAAACTACTGAGAGAAATGGATTAAGCACAGGAATTCCAAATTTACTTTTTTTTTTTTTTTGCATTTCAGGTGCAGAAAAATGTTTGAAGATATGCAATAATTCAAAAGTATATTACTTAAGTGTGTCCCACCTGTGAAACAGCAGGAACTACTAGTCTCTGTTTCCAGTGCTTGGCACAAACTCCTAAAACCTTTATAATTTTCTGAGTGATGAGGATGCTAGGAAAATCTTTCGTTCTAACGTTTAGTCTCTGCACCAGTTCCTGACACAGAGTTCCCAAATTCCTTGGAATTCCTAGTGGGAAAAGAGCGTCTTTTGCTTGAATGAGATGACTTTTGGTAGGCTCCTGAATGGGGACTGGCCACCAAAAGGACTGAGCCATGATTATAAGCTTGGAGCTTTCAACCTCACCTTTCATTCTTTAGAAAGAGGAGAGGGGCTGGAAATTGAGGTAATAATCAATCATGCCTACACGCAAAGCCTCTGTAAAAATCCCTGAACTATAAGGTTTCAGAGAGCTTTAGAGTTTAAAAACATATCCACGTGCCAAGAGAGTGGCACATTCCAACTCCTTGGAAATAGAAGCTCCTGCACCTGGGACCCTTTCATACTTCACCTATTTCTCTCTTCATCTGGCTGTTCATCTTTATCTTTTACTATATCCTTTATTAATAAACCAGTAAAAGTAAGTAAAATCTTTCCCTGAGTTCTAGGAGCTGCTCCAGCAAATTATCCCAAGGAAGGGCTCATGGGAACCCCAGTTTATAGCAGGTAGGTCAAAAGCACAGGTCACAATGTGGAACTTGCAAATGGCATCTTCAGTGGAGGACAGTCTTATGGGGCTGAGCCCTTAACCTGTGTGATCCATTGCTATCTCCAGGTAGATAGTGTCAGAACTGAATAGAATTAGAGAACACCCAACTAATGTCTGCTGGAGAATTGTTTGGTCAGTGTTGGGGAAAAACCCACACACATTTTGGTGATCAGAGGTGAATGAAATATTCTGTATTGAGTAAGAGTAGGAAAAATACTTTGGCTTTCCTCTCTCTATATTTTCCTATCTTCTACTTGTTAGGCTTAAAGAATTCACCCTCCCCAAACTTCCATCGAAACCTCCTATAAAACCCATCCTGTTCCCCTTCCTAGGGGAGTATTAAGATACATAGGCTTTGACAGACCCCTAGGGAGATAAAGGAATGGAATGCAAGAGGAGAACTTATTTTCCTTATCCCTCCCGGTTGTTTGAAAATAATTTATTTACTCCCAGAAAAACCCTTTATAAAATCCAAGGCTCTCCCCTTTTCTCTCATGGACGCCTTTTTCAGCTTCCACCTATCTGCACCAAGATGCTCAAAATAAACAGCATTTTGCTGCACGCGAGGCTTCATGTGTCTCACTCTCGGCCCCAGACCTAACACTATTTTCCTAAGGAAAATATTTGGAGGTAAAAAGGACTACTATGAAACAAAACTAAGCAAAACTGAGACCTCAAAATGTGGCAATAAAGATAAAGATAGAATAATGGTATGAACCTTGATATAAATTGATAGATGAAGCTATAGATGTAGACACATATATCATGTGTCTATACATATATACATAGAATAAACTCTTAATGGTTAAGTTTATACATCCTGTTACTGTTAGAGTACTACTCAAAGAAGGTACACATTGTAAGGATGGTTCTAATAAAAACTACACCATTTCAGCTAAAATTTAAGGCAGCCAGAAATGCTGAGAGAAAAGAAGTTTGAGTTTTTCCAAAGGTCTCATTCTGTTGGAAGAAGAAAGGGGAGTTTTATCGTATTCTAAATAAAAAGGAGAAAACAAGTAAAAGAGAATTAGAGCATCTGGTGAGTCAGATAGGCATCTGGGAGGAGCAATTGTTATTACAAACAAAAGTAAGATCATGTGAGGAGAGGAATAATAAACATTAATTCAATGGGAAAGAAATACAGTAAAACATTCAAATACTAGTTGAAAGTGGAATGTTTTGAAACTGATAAAATCAGCATAGAGAGAGTAAGGAAGCTCAGATCTAAAATAATACACTTGAAGAAAAACAGGTATCTCAATTTAAATTAAAAATGAAAGAGGTGAATTTCTAGCTTGATAGGTTTTATTTATAACGATTTTAGCATCCTCTTCAACAAATGAATGCATTTTAGTTAAAGGAAGAATTTATTCCACATTAAAACAGATAGGAAGTAGAGATTCAAGTTAGGTATTTCAGATGTTGAGTGAAAATAAACAAATATGTTCTATAAAATATGTAAACCTAGAAGAATCAGATGCACAACAAAGTGAGAGTTATGGAAATATAATATCTTACTTGAATAAATTAAAACAACTCAAAGATGAGATCGCCTGACCTTAAGGTTATATAATCAGAAACAAGTACCTCCCTCTATGGTAATAGAATGTGGAAATGTGGATCACAATAATTGGCTTAAAAAGAAAAAAAAAAATCCAGCCATATAGGAATATTAGAGTTACTAAAAAATAAGTCAGAGTCACTCCTTGGCATTGTTCACAGTGATCTGAAACCTGTTAACCTTCTGATCACTAATGGGATACTAAAGCCAATTGATTTGGAAAGTGCAAGCCATATGCAAACAACCAAATACAACAAATATTGTTAAAGTTTCTTAGGTTGTCACAGTTAATTACAGGCCACCAGAAGCAATAGAAACTATATCTTCCTCAAGAGAAAGTGGAAATCAAAGTTAAGCCCCCAAACTAATGTTTGGTCTTTAGGACATATTCTCTATTAATGACTTATGGGGAAACGCCATTTCAGCATATACATAAATAATCAGATTTCTAAACCACCTGCCCTAATTTCCTCTTGTAATAAAATTAAATTTCCTGGTAGATTAGATACATTTAAGACATGTAGAAATGTAGTTTAATAAGGGACTCTACTCAGGTTATATCCATTTCTAAGGTCGTAGTGTATTGTCTATTCAATGTCAAACTTACCCTGGTAACCAGATGGTTAAGAGAACTACTAAAGAAATTAATATATCCTCGACCAACTTGTTGGTCTGAATTCTCCTAACTCCATTTTGAAAGTTGTAAGAACTTTATGTTAGTGTAGTAGTAGTGAAAGTTATTTTTTTCATCATCTAGTCCTTTTGAAAAACATGTTAAAAATGATTTGCTGGTACTCATATCCTGTCCAATAACACCTGTGAAAAATTGGACTCTTGTACTCTTAATTCTCTTTGGAAATCTACCATGGAAGACTACTTTACTCTGAAATGTTAGGTTTCCACATATAATTCCCAATAAAAAATCTTTAAAAATAGCAACCACTCCTGTATGTATTAAATTATGGAATTGGTTTTTATCTATTTTATACTTTACTGTGAATGTGATGTTTCTGATGTGATTTCACACTGAAATAACAGGTGGAAAATGAAAGATATTAAGAAAAATTATGTAATTAAATCAAAATATCACATGTACCCTATAAAGATATGTTACTAATAACGTGTATCCATAATAATGAAAATTTTTTAAAAAAGCTTTTAAAATGGCCCTGAAGTTTTTAAGAAAAAAATTAAAGAAAGGAAGGTAGGCAAGTAAAAGAGAGGAAGGAAGAAAAAGAAAGGAAAGAATAAAAGAAGAAGCAAGGGCTCAATTGACCCATCAAAGGATGAAAACTCTCTTGTCAGATTACAACGTAATACCCAGTAATCTAATATTTTTAAAAAACTCTCAAAACAAAGGTTTTTTTAAGTTGCAAATAAAGGAATCTGCAAAGAAACAACAAGCACATTCAAAACGAAGACATATGGTTTGCAAATATTAAGATAAGACAACATTTAAGAATATAAATAAATGAAAAGGATAAGAAAAAGTATTATATATTAATAAAATACAGTAGGGACAAAGATTTTGCTTCATAAATCCATTTGTATCAAACATGACAGCCGCTAAATGCATTGAAAACAAGTAGTAGACTTAGAGAAAGGGTTCAACATAACTTTTTAACACTCAGATCCTACAAGAAAAGAAATTGCAAATATTTACTGAATAATGTAATCAATAATCTTGATTTAATAGTCTTATAAAAAGTCAGAAGTCTTTCCAGTTATGAGTATATACATTTTTTCTTATGTCTTATGTTTTTTTCTTATGTCCTTTTAACTACCATTCTTCCACTCAAAGCAACATTTCTAAAACAGGTTGAAGATAGATTACTGGTTTTTAAGATTATATTAGAAAAAAATGTTCTATGTGTAAATAAGTTTCAGGAATATTTGTATACATTTTATATTTTCTCGACAATTTTCTATATGTGTGTATGTGGTTGTACATATGGAGAGTATATATGGGGTATATATATGTGGAGAGTGAGTGGCTATGAAATTGTGAAAGGCGTTTTCCACAGCTTGTTGAAAATTTAACATTTTTCCTTGCTGGAAGTGGTCCAAAGCCTGGAAGAAGTGATAGTCAGCTGATGCAAGGTCTGGTGAATATGGTGAATGACAAAGAGTTTCCAAGTTCAGCCTGTGCAGTTTAAGCAGCTTTGTTTATGCAAAATGTGGTCCAGCGTTGTTTTGCAAGAGGATTGGCCTGTCTATATTGACCGATCTCAGCCACTTAATCACAAGCTTCTTCATCGTTTCATCCAATTGCTTGTAGTAAATATCTGCTGTAAATGACAGAAAAGGTTTCATGAAGCTGTAGTGGATAATATCAGTGCTGGACCACCAAACATACACCATTAGCTTTTTTGGATGAATATTCTGTTTTGGACTGTGTTTCAACACTTCATCTTTATCCAACCATTGTGCTGAATGTTTATGATTATCAAAAAGAATCCATTTTCATCACATGTAACAATACCGTGTAGAAATAGATTGCCTTTATATCGTGACAGCAAAGAAAGGCAAGCTTTGAGATAATTTTTCTTCTGACACTCATTTCATTCATGCGGTACCCAACCATCCAGCTTCTTTACCTTGCTGATTTGTTTCAAATGGTCCAATATTGTTGGAATAGTAATGTCAAACCTTGCTGCTAATTCATGCATAGGTTGAGATGGATTTGCTTCCACCACAGCTTTCAGCTCATCATTATCCACCTTGGTCTCAGGTCTCCTGTGTGGCTCGTTTTCAAGATTAAAATCACCAGAACAGAACTTCTCAAACCATTGGCGTACTGTGCCTTCATTAGCCACATCCTTCCCAAACACATTGCTGATATTTCAAGCTGTCTGTGCTGTATTGGTTCTAGGATGGAACTCATATAACATGAATTTTTGACTTATCCATGGTTTCACAAAA
Organism: Propithecus perrieri; assembly: GCA_963574695.1. Taxonomy (NCBI): domain Eukaryota; kingdom Metazoa; phylum Chordata; class Mammalia; order Primates; family Indriidae; genus Propithecus; species Propithecus perrieri. Next base: position 42,972 of record CAUYRB010052716.1, read on the forward strand.
ATTACTCTAAAAACATTCTGAAAGATAATCACAAACCAAATCATGCATTTAAAAGAATGAGGATGTATCTTCACAATAAAAATAAAACAAAAAGTGTTAAAGTGAAATGTCAAAAATAACAACTGTCAAACTTAGTACTTAAGGTAATTGGACATCTCATACTTAATAGCCAATATAATTTTATACATTCTCTCTATATATTACATTCTTTCCTATTCTCATGCTGGTTAAAGCACCTAATTTCTTACCTCAGGCTAGTCTCTCTCATACACATCCCATTTCTCAGAATCTTGTAACTTCTATATACTAGTTACCACTCATAAACCTTGACATCTGAGAGCTAGTAAGAGAATATGGATCAATGGAAATGTGTCATCTATTCCAGAAAATCAATTATACATCATCTCACTGAAAATAGTTCAGCAGTGCAAATTCTTCCGCTGTACAGAAAAAATGCCTATCACTTTATATTTAAATATAGTGTATGATAGGTTTGAAAATATTTTTAAGAAAGTAGATGATTTCAAACAACTGACAGATCCGACATCATATTTGACATCCCCTAGTTTCACTTAAGTGCTAACCCTTAACTGAATTAAATGTTAAGAACTGGCAAAAATGTTGAAAAACAAACCTTGTTTAATAATTAATAGTTTTTTGTTTTTTTTTTTTTACCATTTTCATTATTTCTCTAAACAGTTTTGATTCTCTGAAAGGTGTAGGGGGGAAGGTGATAAATATTGTTAAAGATCCAGTGAAGATATGCTCAATTTATATTTTGCTCAATAATGTGATTGAAATATAGTGTAGAGAACAGGTACAGAAGATGTCACAAAAGAATGAAAGTTATATTCTAAACATAAAGGCAAAAAGTTTGAATGAGTTTATAAAGTACAAAAAGTATTTTCAAACTATTATGATCTCTAATAAAATAGTATATAACATCAAGTGATTAATATTTGCCAACTAAAGTAATGAGAGTTTTACCTGTTACTACCTTTGATCCTATCAATAATACTTCAAAGTAGTTACTGTTTTGACACCATTTACAGGAAAAGGAACTGAGTTTAGAACTAGAGAAAGGGGCTAGAGACAGAATGTTGGGTTCAATCTTGAGGGCAGATGAGTTACAAGATAGGGAATTTATTTTTACTGAATGAATCCTGTTCAAGCCATTTTAAGTATATTACCCCCCTTTGTGGCCCTCTAAGAATGGACGAGTTGAAAAGATTGCCCTTGAATTTCAATTTCAGAAGTGAGTAGATTACTCTATAGCAGTTGATTTGCTTTTACACTGTGGACATTCTGAACCCCATAATTCATGGTATTTCCTAGTTTATGTCAGAGGCTAGAGGATAGAGATAAATCAGTGGCCAATTTATATTAAGAGAACTGAAACTCTCATACTGCCTTTTTTCGTTTGATTTTATTTTTCCAAAGTTCCAACACCCTCGCTTACGTGAACCTGTCTGAAAAAAAGTCTATATCCATTTGAAATTTTTCTCCTTTCTGGAAGTAACTGGTATAAAATAAAAGCATAAATATTAAAATTAATCACAGTTTTATGAGGGGAGATCCCATGAGAGGTATAGATAGCTCAAATGCCTTCTCCTCATTAATCATTGTTGATGACTTCAACCACATCCTCCTATTTCCTGATCTCCTCTTTCTGATAAAATGATTATAAGAAAACTATTATTTTTCATTTCTGTTATTTTCCCTTTATTAAAACCTCCATGGTAGTGAGTACTGCATTGCCCTTTCTTTTTATAGTTATTGCATTTTTAGTAATTAACAAATAGCATTTGAACCATCTACCCTCTTTAATGTCAGGGTCATAAAGAATGAAAACACCTGCTCGTAGGTTGGAGGTTGCCTTTTGGTTAGCTATATCTCTCACGGGACCCACGAGAACACCATCTGCTGTAATGAATACATGGTGGATATTTACACTCATGATTTTCCTGTGAAGGGATTTTATCATCATGACCTTCAGACTATGATACTGACCAACTCAATGTTCCATGCCTTGTTCAAAGACTGTCAAGATCTGCAATTTAAATGGTGATCTACAGACCCCCTATCCAGGTCTTACGCTCACAACGTTCCATCTGTAATAGGAAACTATCTACATCCTGAACACTACCGTTTGATGACACAAAAAATGGCTTCATAAAAATCACACTGCTATGCAGAGATTTTTGAAAGCAAATCTAAGAACTCATCAAAAATTTAAAACTCAGAAAACAGCAGATTTGTGTTTATTTTTACCATAGCCTGTACATAAGATGGAAACTCTACAAGGTGTAGAGAATCAGCCAAAATGCAATATTCTGAAATATGTTCAAATTGTCCAAACAACCAGATTTCAGAACAGCGAATGATGCCACATTTTCAGTTTTTACTCAAACCCTAGCATAAAATAACATCTGAATCAAATACTATGATAAATTATTTTTTCAGTAATTGACATATATATATTTTAATGAAATACAGTATCACTATCATCTTAAAAAAAGGTCAATGTAGCATCTAATTGTAACAAATATGATAAAATTTATTTGGACTCTTTTTTCTGTACTAAAAAAAAATTCAGCTTAGCTTTTACCAGATTCAGATTCTAAAGTATTTTTATATAAGATGCCCTTTTCTTTATGATCTTTATTGTCCCAAATAATAAAAATTTCAACATAACTGTTACTGCCAAGGGCTTTTTTCCTAGAAGTTATTGTTCTACAGATTCTGGTGAAATAGCAATAGCTCTCTATATCATTAATTATATCTATAAGGCAATAATCACCATTTGATATCCTTCACTACTTCTTTGCAAATTCAGCTCCCAAATCTTTTATCCTGATCCTAAGGCAATCAGTAGGCAATTAAAGTAAAGCTGACTTTCATTCTGGTTTGTTTTTCCATACTCAATAAAGAAATGAAAGGTAGTTCAATAAGCCCAAATTCATTTATGCTTTCAATAAATATTCACCTAGTGTGTACTATATATTTTATAAAACAAACTTATACAAATGAATGAATAGATAAAAAATTAAATACAAGGAGCTTTCCTTGCCAGTGAATATTTTAAACATGTTTATAGGTAGCATATTTACATCACTTAAAAATGTTTTCAAGAACTTATTAAATAGATGTTAGACACCCATAATAGACATTTCATTAACACTTTTTTCTCATACAAACAATAGGGAGATTTGTTAGGATAGCCACCACGAGTCATACTTCTTGATTACATGTCCCTAGATGGTCTGTGCATGTATATACATGTGTGTGCATTAAGGCAGGGAGTGGGTTTTGGAGCTATGTATCATCCATGTGTATGTGCAGGTATCCACTTCTCTTGGTAAAGAGTTGAAGTTTAATTGGAACAGGAACTTCTGTCACCTATTGTCTTGGCATAATTTTTTTTTTTATTTTGGCATATTACGGGGCTACAAATATTTAGGTTACACATATTGCCTTTGCTCCACCCAAGTCAGAGCTTCAAGCATGTCCATCCACGAGAGGGTGCGCACCACACCCATTAGGTGTGTATATATCCATCCCCTCCTCCCCACTCCCAACTGTCTGACACCCAAAGAATGTTACTACTATACGTGCACTTAAGTGTCGATCAGTTAATACCAATTTGTATTATCCCGTCTTGGCATAATTATTATCAGCACCCACTTCACTTTCATAAGAGTCCAGGTTGGAAGCTAAATTATAGAATCAGCACAAAAAGGGGTAACAAAATAAAGGTTAAGATTGTTGATAAAGTGGGCAGGGAAGTATTTGTAGAGAGAACAATTTATCATATATTGAAGTTAAGAAGTCATCAGATGAAATACCATTATATTCCACACCACTAAGAATGACAAAACACTGTCAAATCAATTCTGATACTTCATCAATTGTAATAGGGAACACAATTTTAGAGACATTCAATAGTGAAAAGAATGTGCATCTTAGAATCCAATGTATGTATTCGTTTAGTTGAGAATGAATTATAATCGCAACTAATAGTTTAGGGCGAATATATCTTTGAAATGTTTGAAAATTTTTATCTCAAGAGAAGAATTAAATATATATCAAGGGTACCCTTCAATAAGTACTAATGTCCTCTCTCCACAGCTGAAATATACAATCACATATAAAAATATTAGCAAATGTACAATTTGAAAAATTATAAATCAACTTTATCCATTATTTTCAATTAAATCTTAATGTGTAGAGACATGACACAAATGTTTTGTGTTTTACCTTGCTTTTCCTTCTCTGAATCCCTCTCTCCTTTTTGAATTCAATAAATGAAAAGTTAACAGTGGGATTTCTTTGAATAATTAAAGAAGTATCTCTCCACAGCTGAAATATACAATAACATATAAAAATAATAGCAAATGTACAATTTTTAAATTGATTTTATCCATTATTTTCAATTAAATCTTAATGTATAGAGGCATGACACAAATGCTGTTTTGTGTTTTACATTGTTTTTCCTTCTCTGAGTCACTGTCTCCTTTCTGGATTCAATAAATGCAAAGTTAACGGTAGGATTTCTTTGACTAATTAAAGAGAAGTATCTCTGGCACGTTGGCCCATGCCTCTCACAGAGTGGTGCCCTCTGAATGCAACATTTCATTCTGTCCCTCTTTTACTTGTCATGAGGTCAAAGGATTGTTCTTCAGTGCTCTAAGTGCAGTCAAATAGCCTTACAAGTAAACATCCTTTATAAGTCAAACCTCTAGGTAGACCATAACTTTTCTACTTTGTTGAACTCACCTGACAGGACAAGAAATACTGCTCTGAATAGCTGTAGCCAGAAGCACTTTACATTCCAAGCCAGACTTCCACTTCACTTCCCAGAAGTAATCAGATTCCTTCAGTCAGATACCTTCTCCCTCTAGGGTCTCTTTTGTTCTGAACTGTAAGAACATAGTGAAATAGATACATTGTAAACAGACATGCATTTATAAGAAATAGATTACCAATGACATGAGGAATTATTGTAAAGTAAATAATAGTAACCAAAATGATACTTTGATCTTAAAGACAATGTAAGTTTACATAAAATCAACTAAAAACAGTGAAACTTTTTTTTTATATCAGTGTTAAAATTCTAAAAGCATGAAATAATCTTTTTATGTTTAATCTGGGCAGTCACCCTTCTCTTAAATTTTGTTCTGTCAAACTATAATTTTCCAAATATAAAAACATGATCCTCATATATAATAACTATAGAATAAATACATGTCAAAGATTTATTCAGCTCATTAAAGGGAGTACAAGTAGAATGGGAAGGCAGATTCCAAGAACATTTGATGAGGAAGAGCTTGCATAATCTATTAGGAAATGCATTTAAATAGAATATTGGAATAAAATCGTTAGATTAAATATAACATAGCTTCATATCCTAAAGGGAGATAAAACCAAAATCTTTGGGCATATCTCTTCGACTGGACAAACATCTAAAAATAAACATGTAACTTCCTAGTAACTAAGCACTAATCAATTAACATATAAAGCCAAAACAGAGATCCATTCGTCTAGAAAATTAAATAATCCTTGGTTGGACCTGTTAATAGCATAGTATGACACTGAGAGAATATACAGATATTCTCTTGCTTTATTTCTTAGGTTCAGATCACATTTTTTCTTACAGTTCCTTCTATTTGTAGGCGATCTCATGAATGCCACTCAAAAATCCTACTTTGCTTTAACAATAGAAGTTGTTGAAATGTTTGAAGGCAGGTTATAAAGGAAAAATAGTTCACTTAATAACGGTCCATAAGTTAATATGTCTGTCCAGACATCAAACAATTTATAGGTTGCACCTGCCAATTATTTTGAAATTTCTAGAACACTAAGAGTTTTATATATTTCAGATAATACAATTTATATCTCAATATATAAAAAAAAACACTCTCAAGTAATTATAAGATTTTCTTGTCCAAATCTTGAAAATGCCCTAATATATTGGAAAAGGGGAAAAAATACTTCACTGATTAGGATTAGTTGGCCAGGTTAGTAAATTATGGTATATGTAAGAACATATAATTTAAACTTCATGCTTTAAACTTGAACAATATTGTCATCAATAAAATGTATTCTAATGAGGTGAAAAGTTATTTTAATACACTATATTTCTCTTATAGCAGTTCTATCTTTATACTTTTATAACAATTTACTTTTCTATTTGATATGCTGTATTATAATTTTAAAATTTCATGATAATATATGCAAGCAATAAAATCATGGTAATTGATTTCTTTCTGCTTCTCCAAAAATTATACTCTAAATAATATCTGCTGTTTTTTCTGGCAAAGTACAATGACAATGACTTTGTAATGATGCTGCCATATTTATTTTCAAAGTAGAGAGGTACTTTCTATCTTTAAAGGTGTATGTATGTATAATATATTATTAATTTATCAAAATTCTTTCCCAAAATGAAAATATTTCATGGTATGTTTTCCAATATTATTTTCAAACATTAACATTAGCCATGGTTCCTTCCAGAAAAAATATTTTGTTTTGAAAATTCAAGGATAGTGCATTCGTGTATGTGTGTATGCATCTAGCATTTGATCATTGTGGAACAAATACAGAAAATATGATTGAAAAATGTTATATTAGTGAATAGAATGATTCCATGTAATTTCTTTGTCATGTTTTATTTTTGCTTCCATATGCTTTCAAATAGAGAATAAAAGAAGTAATTGACCTAAGGCATTTCACGCAAAGGGAAACATTGGGGTGAACACCTGATTTTTTTTTTCTTAAGATAGCTAGAAGAATCAAACAAATGCCACATTCAAATCTTCAACATACAATGAGCAATAGTCTCTCTCATTTTTCCTCCTAATGGGAATTAGTCATCTGTATTAACTAAAGTTGCTAGGATACAGATTAGTAAACAGTAGTAACAATTTCCTTAATTGGGCAAAATTCATTTCAGGTTAGAATATCAAAATACTACTACTTTGATTTTACTAAGTTTTTGATGTTTAAGAGGTCAACCTTTTTGGAATATGTAACTAGTTGCTTGAAAGAAATAATCTATTTTTGATCTTGATCTTGATCTTTTTAAACATAGAAGATGTTATACAATATTTTGCTATAACTGTTTATTTTTTGTGTAAGAATTACATGTTAAAATAATATTTCATGTTAAAAGATATCACTTTGAGCCACTTTCTCAATAATAACATCAATAATAACCATAATAATAATAGCAACAAAAGCACACATTCTATGCCAGCCATTGGGCTATGTGTGTTTTATACATTGTTCTTTGCCTCACAATAACCTCAAGGTAGCTATTAGTGTCCACATTTTCAGAGGAAGGAACAGAACATCAGAGTGGTCCCTAAGTAATCAGCTGGTAAGCAGTTCATCCAGAAACAAAACTTAATTTTGTCTAACTTCAAAACTTACATTTTTATTTTATCGTAACTGCACATTATGCAGTCTGAACTCATAAAGAAAAACACTTTTTCTATGACACCAGTTAATGCTATGTCTGGGTAATCTGACCTCTTAAATAGCCCATTCATTCTCCTATAAGTGGTATTTCCATTTTTAGTTGGAGTAAAGGTGAACTGTTTGTCCTGTAATTTGTCAGAGGTAAGAACTTTCAAAAGTAGTGTTTAATTAAGTTTATATTACTCCCTGGGATACTCCTTAACTCATTGATGATAAGTATGAAAATTTGGGATTTGGGGCAGTTATCACAGTTTATCATTCACATGAGGTTTGGGTGATCTTTCATTGTTGTCCTCTAAAAGTAGCCTCAGATTGAAAAGTTTCCTTATTTAATAGGAAAAACTATAGAAATGATTAAAACTAACTTGACTTTTCTTTCTTCGTATCAAGTCTTTTCAAATTCTATTCAACATAAGCAAAGTAAAAAAGTATGATCTTTATTATTCTTAAGAAAAGAGAACAGAAACGAAAATAATTTTTCAGTAAAGCATCACGCAGAGCAGAGAGAGATTCTCCACATAAAAAAAAAAACAAGAAAAAGTCACCTGTAGACCTAGATGCACTTGCATTGTTTATGCATTTTCAATATTTACAACTTCTTACAAGCTAAGGGGTAAGTTGCTCCAAGGATAAGGAAATTATTCGAAGGCTCCTTGTCAAAATGTGGCCAAGTTGGAGTTTTGAATCATGATTTACACTGGAGATGTGAGGTGACCTCACAGTATACATTTCATGCTCTAATTACTCTGCCTCTGCCTTGTCAGTTAATATGATTGTTGAACTTAAAAGGACTCCTTCAAAATATACCTATACTGGAGCCTGGATTGATGTAAGTGAGAATTCTAATATAACTTTGAAAAGTTTGACAGTGAAATGAATGCGACATCTTTCTAAAAAAGAGAAGTCAACCAGACGTGAATTCAAAAGAAATAGAGAAGGAAAATACGCAAAGAAAATGGATTGAAATTTAAATCTACAGTGCCTCATAGAATGACTAGCACATATGGGATTTAATAAATTCAACACAATAATGAACAGGATTGATCTGTTCTAAGAGGGAAGCTTATTCAAAGCAGTGAGGAAGAAGCATGCAAACAGTTACCAAGCCCCAGGGTTCCTCTCTGGGAAGATTCTTATACTACCCATTACTTTTTTACTCCTTTTAAAGACATGCTTGACAAAAGGTACAGGATAAGCTGAGTGAAGATATTAAAGTCTCAATCACCAAAGCACATCTGCTTTATGATCATCAGTAAAGTATAGGTTGGTTTGTGACTTGCTTTTTGTGACTTTCTTTCTCCAATTGAGTATATTAGCAGTGATGGAGAGTCAGTTATGAGATTTCAGGAGGCCTTTTGCACTTCTTTCTCTTGTTTCTTTGTGATCTACTGAAACTATAGCTACAGTCTATTTAGCCTGTTGGAGAGATGTGAGAGAACAAATGGGGAAAAGTTGAGCCATCCAAAAGTAGCCGACAGCCAGTCAATACACATTATGTGAGACATCCCAGCCTCAATCAGCAGGGCCACCTCCCTAACCCAACTACAAATATAATACTGAGTCAGCTAAGACACAAAGAACCACCCAATTGAACTATCGACTTGTGAACAATAAACAATGATATTGCTTCTCTTAGTTTGGGTTTTCAAGAAGCAAATTCTGAGACTTGGACTCCTGATCAAGTGATTATTGGGGGCATGCTAGCAGGTAAAGAGGAGAAAAAGGAAGCAGGATAGGGCTAGGGAATAAAGCTAAGTACAGGTAGATATCGGTCAGGGACTACATACATTCTGATCCAAAGGGGAAGCCTGAAACACAAATAGTACCACAAAGTTCATCCCACGATAAGGAGAGGGAGTGGTCCTTCCTAACCTGGTATAAGTCAGTTTATTGGCAGAGGGCTTTGCTCCAAGGAAAATGGGACTGGGGAAGTGGGCTGGGGAATAGTCTTTGGTGCTAAAGGTTCCCATTGGTTGAGGGCTAAGCACCATAGAACGGGCAGCTGGCAATGGTCAGACAAAACTCACAACCACGGGAGATTGGGCACACCTGCCACAGAAGGGAATTGTGTTGTAGGCACCAGTAGTAACTGCTACATTGTTTTAAGCAACTAAGTTAAGCAGGGAAAACTAATACAATAATATTTTCATAATTTCCTAGCCACTTCTGAAGCTAAAAGTTTACATGTTTAATTATTTTGTGCTTATGCAATATTAGAGTAAGGAGTTTAGATTATTTTTACTACAGAAAACAGGAAACTAACAGAAATTTGTTTTTGTGTTTTGCAGAGGAATATGATAAGACCAAACTATTTTCTGGAAGAACCCCTTTCATGACATTTTGATAAATGAACTGGAGTGCCAAGATTCAAATAACAGACAGATCAGTGAGGAGGATATATTGAGAGTTGACTTATATATTCAGCAAAACCCTGAATTAATCTGCATTAAGTAGATTGCTGAGAAAAAAAAAATCAAGACATGGTGTCTTACCTTTGTCAGGCTGCTATGATAAAATATCATAAGCTGCGTGGCTTAAACAGGCACTTATTTCTCACAGTTCTTGGGATTGGGAATTCCAAGATCAAGGTGCCATCTAATTTAGCTCCTAAGGAGGGCCCTCTTCCTGCTTGTAGATGGTCTCCTTGTCACCGTGCCCTTACATGGCGAAGAGAGGACAAGCTTATGCTCTTTCTCTTCTTATAAGGGCCCTAATCCATCATGAGAGTCCCACCCTCATTCCGTCATCTACAGGTAATAACCTCCCCAAATCTCCATCTCTGAATAGTCTCATTGGGAGTTATGGCTTCAACATAATGAATTTTGTTTGGAGTGAGGAACAATTCATACGAGATTGGGCATGTTCAGGATGGTATGGCCATAGACGGGATGGGGTGCACAATACAGTCTATAGAACATGGCAAACAATTTAATATAAAAGGGTAGGAGGAGAAAGTATAGAAAACAAATCAGAGCCAAATACTTTATGATTTCTCCTGGGTATCAATATATTAATAATTAAAAATACAGAAGAGAAAATTGATTTGAGGAGAAGATCATGAGGACACATTTGGCATTGTTCAGTTTGGATGCTTTAGAATATTCGGATAGCACTATAGTACAGGCATTTGAAACATGGCTGTAAATCTTAGTTGAGTTTATGGTGTAGAAGATTTAGAAATAATTAGCATATTATAGTTTTAAAAATGGGTCTTTTCACTTTAGAAAAAGAAGGTACCAAGGATAGAGTTCTGAAATATTATGATCATGCAAAATAGGAAAAGACAGTAAATAATACTTTTCTTTAGTGAAAAGTCTTTTATATGTGCTAAATTCTATATACATATTTTAAATTGATTTCTAAAAATCCTCCTAAAAACCTATTAGGTAAGGTCTAATATTTCTACTTTACATGTATTAGAGTAGTTAATTATTTGTCCAAGTTTTCAGGGTTATTAATTTGATGAGCCATGATTTGAACACAAGTCATTTGATCCCAAAGCCTACTGTTATTGATCTAGAAAAAGTCACAGAAATATTTTTCTGTATGACAGGTGTGTTATCTACAATGTTACTCTTTATGTCTACCCACTCTCTCACCAAATGCATGAATTCTTACGTAAGTATTATCAATGGTATTTGACCTTTTTACAAACTGACAAATAGGCAATAATAGTTTTCTTTGTAAACTATCTTTGCAATAAATCATTTGTTAGCCAGGATGCTCTTACTTCAATGCTGGTAAAAATCACTAAATTAAAAATTAATGAAATATGTACAATTTAAGCAGTGCATTAGATATTGATTTGTAAGGCATTAATTCATAGACTTATATTAAATAGCTAATAGCATACAACCTCTGTAAGTACTCATACTTAACCTTAAGACTAATAAAATAAATCAAAATTTATCAAGTTAAAGAATTTTTATCTCTTTCTTAGTTAATAAGTTAAATAAAAATTCCATGAGAATTTTTTTTAATTATCCAAAGAGAATAAGACTTACTGGTTAAAAATACGTGAAAACAGCCAGGCGCGGTGGCTCACGCCTATAATCCTAGCACTCTGGGAGGCCGAAGCAGGTGGATCGCTCAAGGTCAGGAGTTCGAAACCAGCCTGAGCAAGAGCGAGACCCCGTCTCTACTAAAAAATAGAAATAAATTAGCTGGACAACTAAAAATATATATATAGAAAAATTAGCTGGGCATGGTGGCTCATGCCTATAGTCCCAGCTACTCAGGAGGCTGAGGCAGTAGGATCGCTTGAGCCCACGAGTTTGAGGTTGCTGTGAGGTAGGCAGAAGCCACAGCACTCTACCCCAGGCAACAGAGTTGAGACTCTGTCTCAAAAAAAAAAAAAAATATGTGAAACCATATCTTTAATATTTTAAACCAAAATATAAAAGTCTAATACTCTGCTATACATTTATTTCTAGATACAGGCTATTCCATTTCACATTTCAAACCGTTATCTTCATTTCAACCTATTATTTTTATAACATAGAATTTAATAGACTAAGATGGAAGTAAATACACTTTCATTACTAGTAAATATGAGTTTGCAATCTTTTTTGTTCTGTTTAACTACTAATGTATTTGTTCATGTATATTTCATTTTACTAGTACTTTTTTATCTTCAAACTTTATTTAAAAAAATAAAAATATGATTAAAAGTAGTTTTTTCAATTCTGAAGTATAATATAAAATAAAGATTATTTTTATCATGGGAGGAGCAATACAGAACTTTATGTTGAATGATTTGATAAAGTGGTCAAAGTGTTTGATTTCATTTTTTTAGGATAGTGAGTTAGATTCTTGCAACAACTCTAAATTCTCTGAGGGCAAATCCATCTTTTTAGAGTTTGTAGCCTAATGTGGAGTACTATTGGGCACATTGCTCTAGTACTTTTAAAAATGTTTTGTTATCTACAGAGAGCAACATAGATTTATTATCCAAAAATTATATTAAATCTGGATGTAAGCTTTCATGCTTCTTATAAGAATAACTTACTATGTATTGCATTAACTGTGTAATACCAAAAGATACCAAAAGGTAAATCCCTTTTTGGACCATTTTACTTATTTTTTTTTATTATAAATATTCCAGAATATGTCTTTTCCCATTCTCATATATTCAGGATAATTTGAATTGCTTTTAACTATGTCATGTGTAGTTTAATATTTTTTAATTGCAGATATTTCCTAAAAGAATAATAATATATTATAAGCTATAAAAAATAATATGAATGGTATGAGCATATGGTCTTTAAAGTGGTATTTTGTACTATGGAAATTACTTTACTTGTGCCAGACAGTGCCAAATAGTCAGGTTCTACATTTTGGTTGAGTGTTGCTTGTATGAGTTTAAAAACAAAACAAAACAAAAAAAAACAAAGAAAAAAGTTTGTCACAACCTTAACAAAGACATCTTACTTGAGGTAAGATACCAGAAAACTTGACATATAAAATAATACCTGAATAAGTCCCCTGTTATTGAGAGGCACACAGGGATAATGTTTTGACTTCTACTTATTTAAATTGATCCCTACATTCATCTTAAATTAGGTGAAAGATAAATCTTCTTTTGAAAATAATGGCATATTTGAAAAAAACTGTATGATCAAATTTGATATACTGTCTCTAAACATATATGTTCCTTTCATTTCTGCAATATTTAATTCCATGAATTTCTGCAGTATCCTTCACTGGAGGTTCTTTTATCTTTAAAATTTCATATACAATAGGATTAATTCTCCTGCTTCCCATTTCCCTCCAACCCATTGGCTGCCAACCTTGAGTAAAAATCTCTTTTATTTAAGCTAATGTTACATCTATATATCACTTTCCATTTTTAAAATTTATTTAACCTCTATTTTCAGGTCAATTTCTCATTACCGAGAACTTTAGAACCTTGCCCATCTTAGCACCAACTATTAATATAAGCTTTAGAGATTCAAGTGGCTGTTTTGTCTTTCCTTAGTGTCTTGCATTACTTCAAATATTTTACTTGATATATATTTATTGAATACTTACTTTAAATCTGTTGCTGTGTGAAATATAAAAGGAAAAGAGTTGAATCAAATAGAATTTTGGGCCTCTGTACTAGGGAGATAGGTATAGAAGTGAATAAAACAAAATCATGTCATAAAGTAGACATAAATACAAAACAGAGAGTGTGAAGGATAGAGTGATTAAGTCTGTAAGGCCTTTTGGAAAAGACCTATAGATAACACAGTTTAGATTATTTACTTTTAATGTGATTATTGATATGGTCAAATTTAAATTTATCCTCTTGGTATTTGCTTTCCTTTTATTCCATCTGTTCTATGTTCCCTTTTCCCTTTTTATGTCTTTTTCTGGGATCAATTAAATACTTTATATAATTCCATTTTAATTCCTTTGTTGGCTTATTAACACTTTTTATTTTGATGATAGCTTCATTCAGCATTTATAGTAAACATCTGTGATAGTTAATTTTAGGTGTCAACTTTACGTGATTAAGTGATGCCTAGATAGCTGGTAAAGCATTATTTCTGGCTATGTCTGTGAGGATGTCTCTACAGAACTGAGTGGGGAAGATCTGCCCGGAATGTGGGTGGCCACCATCCAGTTGGCTTGGGGCTCAGGTAGAACCAAAAGGAAGAGGAAAAAAAAATCACTCTCTCTCTTTTGGATCTGGGACACTTATCTTCTCTTGCCTTTAGAACTCCAGATTCTCTGGCTTTTGAACTTCAGGACTTGTACCAGCAGCCCTCTGGGTTCTCAGCCCTTTGGTCTCAGACAGGGGGTTACCCCATCAGCTTCCCTTGTTCTGAGGCCTTCCAGCTTGAACAGTCTTTGAAGTTCTCCATCTTGTGGATGGCCTGTCCTTGGACTTCTCATATAAGCTCCATAATCTTGTGAGTCAATTTCCCTAGTCAATCACCTCTCCTTTCTCTCTCTCTCTCTGTCATGTATCTATCTTCTACTAGTTTCATCTCTCTGGAGAATCCTAACTAACACAACATCTTTACCTTATCACAGTTTACTTTCAAATGATATTGTACTGTTTTACATGTAATATAAAAACCTTACAACAGTGTATTTCTATTTCTCCTTTCCCAGTATTGATGCTATTGCTGTTTTATGTTTTCTTTCTATCTTATAAAACTCACAATTTGTGGTTATTATTTTTGCTTTAAACTGTCAATTTTCTTTCAGAAAAATTGAAGTAATTAATGATACTATTTATATTTACCCACATACTTATGATTTCCAGTGCTCTTTCTCTCTTTGCGTAGATGCAGATTTCCAACTGGAATATTTTCTTTCTGCGTTTAACTTTCTTCAGGTATTTTGGTCATAAATCCATTCTTTTTTATATTTCAAAAAGATATTTGGATTTTAATATTGAAAATATTTTCATTGGATATGCAATTCTGAGGGGACTATTCTTTTATTTCAATCCTTAAATGATGTTTCCCAGCAATTTTCTGGCCTGCCTCATTCAATTGAGAAACCTGCAATTATTCTGATCTTTTTTTCTCATAATCAATGTTTTTATTTTTTTTCTGTTTTAAGTTTCTCTATCATAAATATTAGCAATTTCTTTATGATGTGCCTTAGCATACTTTACTTCATGTTTCTTGAGCTTGGGGTTCATTTACCATCTCAGATATGTGAATTTATAATTTATATCAAATTAAAAATATTGACCATTATTTATTGAAAGTTTTTGCCCCCTCTTCTTTTTTGGGGGGACTGTGATTATTTGTGGATTAGGTCATTTGAAGTTGACTCGTAGATCATTGTTGTATTCATTTTTAAGGATTTTTGCTATCTATTTTATTTTTGATCATTTCTATTAACATTTCTTCAAGCTTTTTTATCTTTTATTATGCACTCTTCAGTATGTTGTTAATGCTATCTGATCTATTTTTTCATCTTAGCCCTTGTAATTTTTATCACTAGATTTTCATTTGGATCTTTTCTGTATCTCCCATATGTCTACTTAAAGACATATGGTTCTTTTATGTTACAAGGTTCTTTTCTATATTTTTAACATCAGTGACATTTATGAATTGGTTTCAGCTGACTGAGTTTCTCCTTATTGTGGATCATATTTTCCTGCTTCTTTGCATCTCTGGTAATTTTTAATTGGATGCCAGACACTGATTTTTATTTTGCTGAGTGATGGCTATTTTGGTATTCTTAAAAATTTTCTTGAGCTTTGTTCTGGTGAAGTTAAGTTACTTGGAAATACTTTGGTCCTTTTGAGGATAGCTATCTTCTGAGCAGTCTACCTGTTGCCCCATGAATTATGTGATTTTTCATTCTGTGTGAGTTCTTGACACCATTCTCTTTAATCCCTTCAGGTGGTCATTTCTCTAATCTTGGGTAGTTTCTACACATGTATTCCCTAATCACTACTCAGATGAAAACTTGTGGAGGAGCGCTCTGCAGATCTTTATAGCTATTTTTTGATTTAGCTGTCTCCTTTCCAGTACTCTGTCCTGTAAATTATAGCCTCTTTGTCCTTTCTAGAGTCCCAGCTCTGTTTCCTCAATTCAAGGAGACCACCAAGCTCCACATGGGATATCCTGCCTGGCACTGTGGCCTAGAAACTCTCCCAGACATTAAGTTGGGCTAATTGCAAGACTCACCTCATTTGTTTCTTTTCTCTTAGGGATCATTAAAATTCATTGCCTCACATCCAGCATATTGAAAACCATTATTTTGCATATTTTGTCTGATTTTATATTTTTTTAGGTGGAGGATAAATCCAATCCCTGTTATACCCTCTTGACCTGAAAAGAAACTTTTATTTTTTAATATTACTTTTGTAAGCATGTCTTTTACAGACTTATGCTATGCAGACACTAGTCAATGGTGTTTTTAATTCCCAGAAAATAAATGACTAGGGTGTGTTTTTGAAGCTAAAATATGTGGCTTCAATTATGTTTTGAAACAAAAAACTTTTGTTATAAAATTGTTGAGTTCTTTGTTAAATGACAGGTTTTAATACAGCTACAATAATAACATTGCTAATATGATTATGATCTTCTCATGTATTATATTATTATACAACCTATATTTCCTGCTGGGTGATGGGACTTAGAGCTTACTGTGAAATGATTCTAGCTTAATATTCTGGATACTAGATATTAACCTGCAGTTCATACAGCTGCATTGTTTCGTGTTCCTAGCGAGCATATGGACAAGTTTCTTTTTTCAGTAAACCTCCCCACCCTAGAGAATGGTTGAGAGGTTGTATCTCAGGCTTGTTAAAACCATAGATGCTTTCAGAAGATGTCAACAGCAGGTTTCCATCTATATAAAGATTTGGTCACCCCAAGAGATAGCTCTTCCAAATGGAAGTATGTTGTGATACCTCTTGCTTTGTGTAGCCATATCCGTGCAGATATGTTTCTATATATTTAAAAAAGTAATACACTTTAAATATGTTCACCCTTTCTGTACATCACCATCATTTTATTATGCCTAAATTTTTCACAATTAAAAATACTACAGATACAAAATTTGTAAAGAAATTAAAATATATAATTTTTAGTACTGATAATTTAAATGCAAAAGTTAAAAGAAAAGATCATCTTCCAGAATCTGTCTGAAATCATGAAAGACATAATTTCATAGGGAATAAATCTACTAGACCGCTTGAAAAAAGCAAGTATGCAATCTATATGCCTCAAATTTAAAAAAAATATTTAAGATAAGTATAGTGCAAATAAGTCTTGATGGAAGAAAAGCAGTAAGGGATTATCCACGATTCCTCTTTCTTTTAGTAGAGCAGATACTGGAAGAAATATAGCAATGCCCATTATTTTGAGATGCTACAACCTGCAAATGAGGTTGTACTTTTGAGCAGAGTAAAAGTTCATAGACTAAAGCCTTCACCAATAACGATATTGCATTAATTTTTAAAAAACATATTTTTAAAATTTTGGAGATAAATATTAAAAATGTTATAGATGAAATAATAGTAATAAACCTTCCAACATTCAGAAATAAAATAAAGATGTAGCTATAATAAGAAATCCAATATTAAAAACAGTTAATCATATTTCAGGCTCTGTTCAAATTTCTTTATGTATATAATCTCATTTTATCCTCAAACTCTGAGATAAGTATTATTATTACTACTATTATTATCATTATTATTATTGTTAGAGTCAGATTCAATCAAAAGTTTGATTTCTAAGCATCTCATCAGAAAATGGGGCTTTCCTTTTCATGGTAATCTATGTGAATGACCCCAATGGTTCAGTCAGAAATTGTAATCCATTTCTACAGTTGATAACATCTAAGAGGGGTGATTTCTAATTTAACAGTCTGTATTTTTCCATACGACAGACTATACATCTAGATCACTGGCAAAAGGATAAGAGTCAGAGTTCTGCCTCCTGAACAGAGTGACCTTGTCTGCTTTTGGTTCTGCAGAGCTGGAACTGAGGCTGGACAGCTGCAGCATTCTGATATACATCTGCTTCCTGCTTAGCCATACCAGCAGTGAGCCTGGTCGAGGCATTCAGGGGAAACTCTATGAATCACGTACCCCAGTGACTGAAAAGCTTTGCTTTAGTAGGTAGAGTGGGACATAAAGTCCCCATGTAACTCTAAGGGATAACTAGCAATTTTTCACCTAAAGCCAAAACACCACTGGTGCCAGGCAGGTGTGTTCTTGAGTATACTGTTTCCATTTTGCAGACTTTCACAGCTTGTTGATCATGGAGTCCCAGTAGACTCACCACAAAATAGAGATCTCAGGTCAGAGAGTCACACGGGCCCTATGAATCAAGCACTCACTTTTCAGAAGGGCTGAGTAGCAAGCTAACAGCTACTTTTCAAAGGAAGTGTGCCCGGTAGCTGTGTCAGGGAAGTTTCAAGCCCAAAACGCCAGGGATGGTCTCTGGGGGAGGCTATTCCTCCCTTTACCAGAGGCTTTTAGTCAACAAAATCATCAGTCACAGAGACTCGTTCTGTCTCCATACTCAAAACGGCAAGCAAAATGCTAGGCCTTCTTTTTCATGGCAGAGATCTGAAGAGAAAGCAGTTTTTCCTAGACTGCTGGAGGGATAATTATGAATCTGACCACGTAGTCTCCCAGAACTTTATTTGGCCCTCAGATTTTGTTGGGGTCTCCTGACGGTAGAGGTGTGAGAGCATGGCAGGTAGGACATCTGAGACTGCTGCTTCTAATCTGCCAACCCCCGGGACATCATCTGTACAATAAAAGCCTTGGTCAGCGATGGTGGAGGCCCTCGCTCTAAATTCTGACCCACCCACTGCTAGCAAATGACAAGGAAGTTCGTTTCACTCGTCTTTCTTTCTACTTGCAGTTCTTCCCCAATCAGGTTGATTCTATGGCACTCGCAGGATGGGAAATTCAAACAGTACAACCCATCAAATCCTACTACATATTTCGGTACAGAAACAACATAAAAAGTTCAATTGAATTCTCCCAGAGAGCCCCGCATACAAGTAATGTGTCCTCTGCACGCCCCGCCCCATTGGGAACCGGGCCAAAACCTATCAGTTGAATTCATATGTGTTCTCCTTATACAAGTCTAGGTAGAATGGTGACTTGAACATTTTTATCAACAGAGTCACAAAAACATGAATTACTCCTTTGCCCAAAGTTCCCCAGAATATTTAACCTTTTTCTGAAAGCAGTTGAGGTGGAGGTAGAGGGGCAATAAGAGATCTGGGGCATGGAGAGAGAGAGCAGCTTCTCACTTGCCATGTTTACTTTTCATTTTGAGCAGATGACTCGATTAAGCTTCTACTATTTTCAGATTAGCCCTGTGCCAGCTTGTGGCTCCTTAACCATCTGCTTCCTGCCTAGAAAGTAAACAAGCAAAAGATTCATTTAGGTGACTTTTTTCAATGTTAGCTCCTACCCTTCGGGATCATTAAAAGTTAAGAGAGTGGAGGTGGCCCTTCCCTACACTCCAATTCTCTTGCCCACAACTTGGGACCCTAGGAAGTATTCTCATATCCCCCAACCTGGCCCTTGTACTTTCCTGTCTTAGAAAGCCACGTCTCTGTAAGCATCCCATCCTCCCATTATCCTCAAAATTGTCAAGAACTGTGAGGGGTCTAGGATTTTACTCTACTTGCAAGCTAACAGTTTGGCTGTCACAATGTCATGGACACTGGCAGAAGTGTCCCTGTGTCAGAGACAAAGAACTTTATTAGTTATGACATAGCAGCAGTATCAGCTTCAGATTTGCTTTGGTTCCTCTTTCCCCAAAAATCCCACGGGGAGGATGCAGAGGTGGGCACAAGTGGATACTGTATCCTGTGGGTTTATGTCATAGCTGAGGAACCTTGAGCTTAGGAAATCCCTAATTTTATCAAAAAGACTACATAGAAATCTTCTTAACTTTTGACCCAGAGAGAGACTTTATCTTTGATATCCTGGTCAGGATATAATTCCACTTTCTGCCCCTCTATCTTTTAAGGGCTTTTTGCTTTAAAAACAAGACTTTGTCTTCCAATACTTTTTGCGTTACAAACATCCTTGAAAAGATAGTGCTGAACAAAAGCTGTTATGTGTGGAAGCACCATGGAGAATTTCCCCCAAAACAATATTTTCCATCCCCTTTCCCCAATAAGTCTCCAGGAATGGGATGGAAAAAAAGGGAAAGAGTTCCAGGAAGCTTCTTTCTCCACTTCGAATGGAGAAGCCATACTTTTTTATATACCGAGCTTTGAAAGACAATTATTGGTCTATATAAAATGTTTTAATAGTAAAAATAACACTATACAATTATTGATTTTAGTAAAAAAGAAAACAATTTTTGGTAATTTCATAGAATATAGTCCTGTAAAGATGAGTATTTTGATTTTATTCATTCATTTATACTTTAGGCATTTGTGTTCCCCACAGTCCTAATGTCACCTGTAGCTTACTCTGTATTTGACAAAATAATAAAAGAATTAAAGCCTCTAGAGGATTTAGTCAATGCCTAATAATAATAGAACTGTAAATAAACAGAAAAAAAAATCAATGTGAAAATTAAATATAGATTTCTGATTATTTCATGAACATCATAACATTATGGAAATATTTTGGGAATAAAAGCAAGAAAATATTTAGTAAGAAAAAAAATAAAGTCCAATATTTACTCCATCTGTAAATCTCCAGAATTTAGATGAGTAGCAGAGATGAGAACATTTGGTAGGGTGGATATGGGGAAAATATTTTTCGAACTGTGCCTTCCTTCTTTTTGCTTACTGCATGTAATAAGTAATGCTAATTAAGGAAATTTTAATAAGGACATGTAGAGTATGCAGCCAGACAAAAAGAAAAAGAGAATTTAACATTGAACAATCACTGATGAGACATTGGAGAATAAAAAATAAACATTTAAAATGTTAATTGACTTTTCCTGCACTGTAAAAACCCAAGCCACTCATTGGTGCCATCGCCTTCAAGGCCCCAAGAGACTCAAACACAGAGGACAATCCTATCATCTTTGATACCCAAGATGTGAGTAACTGAGAGAGATCTTCTAACTTTTGGCAGCACCAGTGCTTGCTTTATTATAAAATCTCAAAGGCTGATAAAAAAAAGGAAACAGAAGTACACTTGGACTTTGTATTTGACAAACCATTGTTTGTGAAAATATGTTTTCTCTCTGCTTAAGATTGTGTGATATGCTTACATGGTGAAGTCAACCCCTTCCCCTGTTCATCCCTAGTATCAAGAAGTACTGCCAGCAAATTGTACCTCAGTGCCAAAAAGATATCATGAAATGGAAGATTTATCATCTCTTCCTTTTTCCACTAAATAATTATAATGACTTTGTTTTTATATTCTCTCCTCTTCCCATATTCTAATGGCAAGTGAAAAATTAAAGTGCCAGAAACAGAGATGCTAGTCATTTTTCTTTCCCTGGAGTGAGGAATGGAAATGCGGGATTAGTATGCTTGTGGGTTTTTCTCGTGTATTTCTGAATATAAATGTTAATCCTTGCATCTGATCTTTCTTAAACAATATGAAGCATTTCACAGGTTATTTAATTACAATGAGAAGTCTACGTCTCAGCAGTAAACCTTGAAGGTAATTACTCTAATTCAAATGTGACTTCAAATAAACCTGAAATATCTTGGAAAAATCAAAGAAAATATAGTCATTCTTCCAGGCTATAGGAAGGTAATAGTGATACTTAGTATAAAGAATAAAATTGTCAGTCAATACCATCACTTAATATATATTTAGAGCTTAATTTGTGGTGTTAAATAGATACTATATTATGTATTGGCAATACAAAAATGGACAAAGGCAAAGTTCTGCCTTAAGGGTCAATATTTGATAAATTGAGATAATTTTTATGATGCTGTGTGGATATTAAACATATGTTTTATCACTTCCTGATATGTAGCAAAGAAGGAAAATTTAGTAACTATTACATTAAAACAATAAAGAACATAATGTCTTAATTATTATTTCACATAATTAATCTTAATTTTAAATAATTTAAGTGAATTTTAGGACAGATTGATTTATTCATGTTTTAAGAACCATCAGTGGTTTATAAGAAGCAATTACATGTTTAACAGTGTTATACACTGCAGAATTCATTTCAATTAATAGTAACATCAAATTGATATATAAAGGAACAACAAACCACACAATAGCAATTATTCTTCACATTAATGGAAACATAAATATGTAGTAATGTAATTAGAAATTTCAGCCATGAGTCACTCTTTTTTAAAACATCTTTATGGAGATATTATTTAGGTACCATAAAGTTTACTCATTTATAGTGTATAATTGAATGATTATTAGTTTATTTACAGAATTGTGCAACTGTCACCACAATCTATTTTTAGAACATTTTCATCACCCCAAAGAGAAATCTGTACTCATTAGCATTCACTCTTCTCATTTCCCCACCATGGAAGCAACCACTAATCTGCTTTTTGTCTCAATACATTTGTCTAACCTTGACATTTCATATAAATGGAGTCATATGCCATATGTGAATGGTTTCTTTTCCTTATAAGTCATTCTTAAACATCTAGGAGATGCTAAGATAACTAAAATTGATGATATCAGCTAAATTTGAAAAAAAATAGCCAATTCAAAAATCATTCTGTAGTTAAGAGTAAAAGTATGAGAATGTATCTTCCCAGGAACTGAAATTCAGGAATTTTCTAAATTTCTATAGACTTTACGAGTATACTTTGTATTCATGCCAAAAACAATGCCAATATAAATTTCAGGAATGCACTGGCTGCTGCAATCCCTATGCATGCAAGCAAAATTCCTATGTAAGCAGAGTTGCTCGAAAATTCTCAGTTCCTTTTTATTATAGCTTCTGTTCTTCTTGAGCTGACTCTTTTCAAAAGACACAGGTGAGCACAGCAACTAACATAATATAGAAAACAAAATATGAATGCAGTACCAATATTTTAATTTATCTAAACTTCCTGTAGATGAACTCCTTTAATTCCTTTAATTCCTGTAGATGAACTCCAGCAAATCTCAATTAAAGCAGCATAATCTGATTATTTTAATTTTTTTACTTTATAAATTCACTATAGATGTAACCCTCTCAATCATATTTAAAATTAAGTAGGAATTTTTAACAAAAGGATTCCATAAGCTAAATGAATTGCTAAATGGATGAAAGAGACAGACTATTTATTCAACAGATAATTATCATATACTCTGTGCCAGGTATTTACTAGACACTGAGGTTGTATTGGTGGGCAAGGTGGGAGTATTATCTTCTTAGTAATTTACAATCAAGAAAAACATAAGGTTAGACAAGGGCTAGCCATAGTTTGAGATAATTATCATAATAAACCACGTAAAGAGTTCTATGGGAGTACATAAGTTAGTCTGGTGGAAATGTCAAAAAGTTTCCAAAATCTTTGCACAGAATTTCTGTACAGTTGACTCTTGAATAATATGAGTTTTAACTGCATAGGTCCAATTATATGTGGATTTTTTTTGGCCTCTGCCACCTCTGAGACAGCAAGATCATCCCCTCTTCTTCATATTACTGCTCAGCTTACTCAATGTGGAAACAACAAGGATGAAGAACTTTAGGATAATCCACTTCCACTTAATGAAGAGTAAATGTATTTTCTCTTCCTTATGATTTTCTTCGTAACATTTTATGTTGTCTACCTTACTTCATTGTAAGAATACAGTATACAATACATATAACATATAACACATACAAATATGTGTTAATTGACTGTTTATGTTATCGGTAAGGCTTCCAGTCAACAGGAGGCTATTAGTAGCTAAGTTTTTGGGGATTCAAAGTTACATGCAGACATTGAACTGTGAACTCTAACTCCTGAGCTGTTCAAGGGCCGACTGCATTGTGAGGGAGTTTCCCTTTTAAATATTTTTTCTGAAAATAAATATATTTTCCTATCTACAAGATGGTAGCAATGGTAAAGCATTTCTTAACTTTCTACTGCCTAGAAAATTTCTCTGATATATGAGTAAATGACTATATAAGAGCTACGAATTACCTTGTTTCATTCGATGGCCACTATAATTGATTTTAGAATCATTTGTTAATAAGCAAAAGAAATTTGAGTTAAGATTGAGCAAATGTGTTTTTTTTCATACCCTCTTAAAAATACATTTAAAGTTTTTTAAAGTGATATGAGGACAAAGAATGGGACAGAGAAGACTATGGAGACTCATAAATATCTATTTGGAAAATAAAAAGAGGTCAGTAACCCGGTAATTCACTTAGCAGAGAAGAGAAAAGCAAAACATAATTTCCTGAGTGATGAAAACCAGCAAGAAGCAAACAGGTCGTTACTTCAGGACTTAAAGATTCAAGAATTCAAGAAAGAATTCACCAGGGAATGCTGAAGATAAGTAGAGCAAGATAGGGCTGAAAGCATTAAAGCAGAAGTGATTGAACATGTGAGTAAAGAAGAGTTAGATTCTTTCCTCCACTCATTTAGCCATGCTATTATACATTTCCTATACAGACAGAGGATTGGAATAGAGACTCATTTCTGAAAGAATGAATCATAGGTGCTCTGAAATCGGGGACAGTAGGCCAGCCAAGGGCACAGTTGAGGCACTATTTTTGCTTATGAATGTAAGTCTGTATATTGAATGGTAAAATATATTCCATCCCATTTAGGCTCCCATGATCTGGCATTCAGGTTTATAAACCCAAAGGAAAAAATTAGAGTACTGATATTTACAGAAAATGATTGGCTCAAGAGAAAAGAACTACAGATATAGGCATTTGAGGCTCTCCATCAAAATACTTGATTACCTATATGATCAGCACATAGTGATGCTCACAAGTTTAAAGCAGCCCCTATCATGCCAGTTTTTATTGTTTTGCCCTTCAGTATAAACAGAGAAGTAAGAATTACCATGTATTTCAGGAAAACCTCTATTACAAAAGTGGCTAAAACAAATAAAACAAAAAAATTAAAAAATCAGAAAGAAAATTCTTGGAGTCAAAGAAAATCTCGAAAAAGCACTCTATTACATTTATATAAATGAATGCATTAAAATGCACTACATCAATAAAATGAAAATGAAAGTCTAAGTAAAAATAATCTTCAGAAATCAAAGAGTACTAGAAAAATTTGAAAATATGTATTTTTCTTAATGATTTAAAGGTTTTAGAGATTTCAGCAGGCCTGATTAGACTTCTGAACAAATTGAGCAATTGATAACAAAAACCACAGATAACGAAAAAAAAATATTACCTTTATTACTGATAATGCTTATAATGAAGAATGTGACTTATTTTGGTGGGCAAATTGAGTTTGTAATGCTAAATGCCAACTGAGACAGAATTACTGGCCTCATCATTGTAGCACTGGAAAAGATAGGTTTCTCTTCCCAACGGGAGTTGAGCCTTATCTAAAAACATTCTGGCATAAAAGAACAAAACACAGTAGAATCCACACTTCCTTAGGAAACTTATTGACAACAGCACAGAGGAGGAAAGGGACTAATGAACCTAGTTTATCCTTCCAATGAGATTAAATGACTCTTGCTGTCATTAGAGGACATACAGTGGCAAAAAGAGCCCAGGAATGAGATGTTAGCAGGTATCTTCACATGGAAGAAAACCATCAACTGCTTCTTTATGTATCCTTTTGGGACCACAGGTGGACAGTGTATCTTTTGTCAACAGATGGCTCTGACATTCAACAGAGAAGGACATTCACTGCATTAATATGAAAGCAGAAGTTTACGCCATGTTTTATTTCCCACTACAAATTTTGTCCAGACACATTGACCAATATGTCCTTTAAGAAGTTATGCAAAAGGATGAAATGTCATCATAAAGACACGGCAATAATCCACTGCTGTCAACATAGAGATGCTACAAATTTGAAAATAAACCTCGCCTTATTATAAATTTCTATGGAAACATTAAGTCCAGAGATTAAATTTCCTGGCAAGATAATGTACAAAGTTATACAAAATCGAAGGTATAAAAGATCAAAATCTAATTCTTATCTTGATTTTTAAAAGATTGATGAAATTGAAATCCTGGATTAATCCTTTCCATGTCGTCTGCGAAGATTCAGCTAGAATGTGAATGATGGGTGCTAGTTCCTTTAGCAGCTGTGTGTCTTCCACAAGTGTGAAGGCGGTTCTCTTAAGATCTCAGGATTTAAATTATCTTATCTTTTCATTGTTTACAATTCAGGTAGTAAAGTAGATGGAAAAGTTTATCATAGCATTAGCCCTGCACACACCATATTTAGAAAATAAGCCAGAATCAAGGATTTAAATCAAAAAAACAAAATCTGTTTCCAAGATTCAATGCTTCCTGTTGTAAAAGACCAAACCAGAAACTATTTGATCTGAACAAAGGCAGTTTATGAAGAAAGTACTATTTTTTAACTTGCCAAGAGACGAGTCTATGCCAGATGGCCAGAGTCCACCTAAACTGAAAGTCAATTTCCCATCAAGAAGTCAAATTTTTCACAAATATATTACTATCATTGGTGTGTGTGGGAGTATCTTTCACAGTGTCTCTTCTCTCAAAGTGACATTTGTGACATTGCTGCCTTTTGCAAAGTTTCAAAATTTATCACATAGACAGCTCCAGTAAGAGGTCTTATTTCAGGAACTTTTGTTCTCCATCCAGCATTCTCAGAAACTTTTAATTTCCTCTTTCCTTTGAGCCCATATTTATGGCTACCTCATTACCGTATTGATGGTGGGCTCTGTATAGTGACATAGTTTCCCTTATCTATTTTGATCTAGAGCTTTCAGTTCTGGGTCACAATGGCTGCTTCTTGCTATAGACTTGATTAGGATCTGTAAAAAATGCTTCTAAAGAAAGGTTTTTCTCTCCTCCCAACATTTGTTCCAGCTTCAGAATCAGCCACAGAAAACTCTTGAACTGAAACTGCCATTGATTCAAACCCTAACAACCTAACAAGAACCAATACCTTGCTGTGTGCTCTTCAAGATAGCATCTTTATTCAGCTTCTGAATAAAATAAATATTCTGAGTAAAATATCTTGCTGCCATTTTTCTTCAGTAGTGGAATAGTCCTCTAACAGTTTATTTTCCTCTTTCAGGAAAGTTCAGCTAAGTTTATATTAGGTTAACCTGCTTTACCATTTGGTCAAATTATCTAGCATTAATATTTAAATTCTATAAAATTGCTATTAAATCTGAATTTCTTACTTATGTTCTTACTTCCTGCAGTCCCACTATGATTTCTTCCAACATTTTTCAATACTGATCTTTGGGACAGACATAGAATTCACTACTCAAACAGATTCTCTCCACCACCACCTTCCTGAGTTGGAAAATTTAATCCAAGAGATATGCTCCAAATGTCCTTAAAGAGTTTTAATTTCTTTTTGTGGGAGACCTTTGTGTTAAATTAAGAAAAGGATATTGAAAATAAAGAAGATGGGAAATAAAGCAATTATTAACTTTAGGGAATTCCAAGTTTATTTGTTCAAGAAAATATGGCTATATATTGCCCTGTAGCTCAGCTACACAAAATTATTATGAATGAAAATTCAGCTTTCATTTTTTTCTTTAGGTCACTTCAGCAATTTTTACCTCTGATCAAACATTATCATTTGCCTTCCAAATCTTTAACTCAAATGTTACATTTCTGATCCATAAATTCTTTCATCGTTCCTCATTCCCTAATTTCTGACTTTGTTAAGACTCTAGTTCCTCTCCATTTTTTCTCAATTAATTAGACCTTTCATATATTTTCATCTTTTGTCTCTTCATACTTGATCTGTGATCCATAATTTGAATCATTTTTTAACCTTTTTATGAACAGCAACTTTTATTTATTGTCTTTATTCCACACTATATTACAACTACTCTAACCACAAAGAATTCTGTTAGTATTTCCATTTCTACCCTGAGCTCCAGGACACTGCTAAAATACCAAACAAAACAAAAACACACAATCGCGCAGAAAGATGTCAATAAAAACCCATATTCTATAATCATGTATGTCAAGGTTACTCAGAATTCACATGAATTCCCAGTACCTCCTTTGTGCATTTCTTACTCTATTTTGAACCTTCAGTACTCTCTGTCAACCACCCACTTCCAAGACTATCAAGAACAAACTCAACCCTTTACCACAATGCCTCTCAGTCTACGGATTCTTTGCATTGATTTCCAGATTAATCATTTATGTATTGTTCCAGGGAACATAGCTTTTCTTTTCTTTTTTCTTTAATTTAAAAATATTAAGGAAGTACGAAGGGTTTTGTTACGTGGATAGCTTTGCAATGCTTTAGACAGACTGTAAGTGTGTCTATCACCTGAATATTGTTCATTGTACCTGTTAGGTAGGTTTACACCTCTCCCTTCCTTCCCCCCTCTCCTTGATTTCAAATGAGTTTTACTTCTATTTGTGCCCAAGTGTGCCCATTGATGAATTCCAAATTTTTAGATAGTACATGTGGTGTTTGTTTTTTTCGTTTCCAAGATAACTTCACTTTGGACAATGGTCTCCAGTTCGATCCAAATTCCTGAAAAAGACATTATTTTATTCCTTTTCGTGGCTGAGTAGTACTCCATGGTCTATATATTTATATATACACAACATTTTAGTAATTCACTTATGAATTTACATAGCTTTTTTTTTCTTTCATATACCTATTGTCAAACTTGCTTTCTCATTTGCCTTGTTCCCCACAATCTCTTTCTTTAATTCTGTGACAATAAATAAAGTGTCCCTGAGCCTCTTTTTAAGGAATTTGCTGCTGGCGGTATTTATTCCTTTCTTTTTTAATATAACTTATTTAATTGTAAGTTTATATGACTATTTTTTATTAAGATGTCACTCACATGCCATAAAAGTCACCATTTTTGAGTGTACAATTCAGTGGTTTCTAGAACATTCAATAACTTGTGCAACCATCACTGTTACATAATTTCAGAAAATTTGCATCACATCAAAAAGAAACTCCATATCCATTAGCAATCACTTCCCATTCTGCCAATTTCATCCCCTGGCAAACAATAATCAAGTTTCTGTCTATGGATTTGCCATTCTGGACAATTCATATGAATGACCAGAATCATGCAATATGTGGCCTCTGGTGTTTGACCTCTTTAGTTTGTTTTTTCCCAAGATTCATCCATGTTGCAGCACATATTAGTTCTTCATTTCTTTTTATGACCAAATATATTATATTATGTAACTATTCTACATTTTATTTATCCATTCATTAGTTGATGGACATTTCAGTTATTTTCCCTTTTTGGGCATAATAATGCTATTGTGAACATTTGTGTACAAGTTTTTATGTGAACATATATTTTCAGTTCTCTTAGAAATATACTTAGGAGTAGAATTGCTGGTCATATGGTAACTCTGTAGTTATCTTTATAATGAACTGCTGAACAGTTTTCTGCAGTGGCTGAACCATTTTACATCTCAACCAGCAATGTATGAGGGTTCTAATCTGTCCACATATTCTTCAATACTTATTATTTTCTATCTTTTATTATAATTTTTAATAATGTTACTTTTTAACAACCAGCTGCAAAAATTTTTAACAATTAGCAGTCCTACTCTCATGGGCTGGTACAAGCAAGCGTGAGCTTTAGCACATACTGCATACAGACCACCAAAGGAAATCCCACCAGTTTTCTCCCTAGAAAGAATGCTGTGGTTGATTGAACCTGCCAGGCTCAAGGTTTGGGGGCTAGTTTTCACCATCATTCTCCTTAAGGCTAGATTAGGCTCTGGCAGAGGATGTGAGACTTGAGGGCCCCAAAAAGATTTAGATTCAACAGTTACTACTTACTGAGCATCTGTCATAACTACCCCAAGAGGCACACCTTCTGGGAAGTGACCAGCTCCTCTATCTGTGATCTGTATCTCTTCCTATCTTGCCTTGTATATATTTCATCTGTGCCATCATCTCTCTGTCTTACAGCAATGGTTTCTCCCTCTCCACTGGATCACTCTCCAAAGACCACAGACCTGTTCTCTAAGGTCCCAGCTTAAAATAACACACTCCCCTGTATCCCTTCCTTCCCCTCTAACCTCATCCTCCCTTGATGTTTTGTTCCTTCCCATTTCTCTGCTCCATTGCTTTGTCCATTGCTGTCCTACCTATTATAGAAAGAAACATCATAAAATAGTTATTTATAATCTTTGAATTCATTGCTATCTAATATTCTAACCAGGGCCAGATACATAATTTGTGGGTCCCAAAGCAAAATGAAAATTCAGCTTCTGTTGCTCAATTTGAAAAAAAGTTCCCTTAAAGGTATTACAATATAAAGTTTTTATTTAAAAATATTTTATGTTTGTAAAATGTAGTAAGGATAAGAGTGATATATGAATAACAACTTAGACTTACTAATTAAAAAATAATACTGAGTTTTGTGTCAATTTTTATAGCATATGGAACAATATTTTATTAATGTGATATGGAACAGTATTTTATTAATGTGATATCTCAATTTATCTTAAGATTTTTCTGCTTTTCTGAAAATTCATTAATCATCTCATCAGAATTTACACATTTAGTAATTTTATTTTAAACCGATACAAATGAAAGGGGAATCAGTTACTCTTGGTAGATGAAAAATTACAAGTGTACTTTGATAATGTTTTACTATGAGAAAGATATTTCTACTGATTCATCTTTCCTGGAGCTGTTAAGAGTATTATATATATAGTGACAATATACACATAAATTCTGATAAATCATTTTGAAATATAAACTTTAGTACATCTATAGCTGGTGACTCCTGTGAGACAATTTTTCTTAAAAGAATTAATGCTTCATACACATTAGTTTCATGTATCTGAATTTAATTTTAAATAAATTTATACATTGCCATTTTAATGTTTTCTCTAACGTTTCCTATAACCTGTGGAGGTTGTACGAGAAAGCAAAAGTGATTTCCCGACTTGTATATAATTCAAAATGCCAATTGGTACATTTTATCACTATATCTTCAATCACAAGGAAGACTTAATTTTAGACTGTCTTCTTCAGTTATTTGTTCATCCAAAGTAGCATATGAAGACTGTGTTCTTTTCTGTTTAACTTGATGATCTCTAAGTTTAATCTGTATCTTTAAGCCTGTAGAAGTTTACTTTGCTGTAGCAGCTTTCAAAATCAGTTTCTACATGTGTTGAAGACATCTAGTAATTACTTATGGATGCTTTTATTTGGTAGTGACTGACAATATTTACTGCTTGAGCATGGCAGTCCTTCGCTTTGCACTTAGACCAGAGTTAATATTTGTGAAGTCATTGTGGAACATGTGTTCCAGGGACAAAGGGTCCCACAACTGCTGCTTCCAATCTGAACTTGGCTGACACCCCAGAAGCCATAGGTGTCTGGGTACCTCAGAATACCTGCAGATACCTGCCTACACACTTTGCCTACAGGACAATTGCTCTGTACTCACCTCACCTGCCAGCCTGCCTACCTGAGTGGATGCATGCGTAGATGGTCAGCATATCTCAGCTGTTTACACACATTCTCCATTTTCCCATCATACTTCATGTAATGGGCTGAATTGTGTCTTCTCCAAATTAATATGTTAAATTCTAACCTCCAATACCTCAGAATGTGACTGTATTTGGAGAAAGAGCCTTCAAAGAAGGCATTAAGGTAAAATAAGGTCACATGGATTGGCCCTAATATAATCTGACTGGTGTTCTTATAACAAGAGGACACACAAAGATTAATGGATAAAGAAAGTAGTATGGGAAATGGGAAGATTGCAGGCTAGAAGCAGTTCACAAGCACACATGATCAAGGAAAGGATTATAAATTGCAGACAGATGCCTACCTACGTATAGCTCTTCTTGGAAGGAGCATTGTGAAAACCCAGAGAAGTGATGCAGGACACTCAGAGTGAAGGAGAATGTGACAGGATTATTCATTTGCCAAGATCAAAGGAATCTATGCGGAGGCATGTAGACATGGGAAGGATTGGGAGGATAGAGTACTAGTGCACTGCACTCACCCGGCAGGCACAGTGGCCAAGTTGTGAGGGGACTACTTCCACCACCACGGGCCTCTATCTTGACTGACTGGGGAATTGCCTAGAGGCTGTTCAGAGTCATTGCACCAGAGGACAGGTGCAGTAAAGATTTGGTGGCTGCCAATCCCAGGTTTCCACAGCTGACATCCTTCTAAGTTCTCAGGTGCATGGTGCCAGGTCTGCATGAGACTCAGTTTAGAAGTAGTAGCCTTCATATCACCTCCAATGGTCTGGCAAGGGAGTGGACAGATGGATGCTCACCTGAGCCATACCCTGTGACTGGGAGGCAAGCACTCCTCACCTCCAGTGTTGTCAGATTTGAGTAGAGGAGTTACCTCGGTGCTAAAGGCTCCACCTGGGAAGCTTTGTGTAACTGCTTCATTGGGACCTGGGGTCAGGGGTGGGAAGAACTCTACAGTCCCTGGGCCACTGGAACTGACACCCACCCATGCAACTTAGTATCCGTGGTACCCAAGCCAGTGGAACAGCCTGCCGCCTGTGTAGACCTGTCTCTGTGCCCAAGTTTGGGACAGCATACCACCTGCTCAGCATTGCCTCTGCCCTCCAGGTTGGAACAGCCTGCTTTCTGTGTGGCCCACTTCCACCTCTGAGGCCCTGTTCAGAAGCCCTGCTTCTGGCTCTTTCTCAGTTCCAGCTTTGAGGTTCTTACGATGGAGACTAAGGCTCCACCCTGGTGGCTCCAGAGCCCCCAGCAGGCCCGGAACACCACCCCTGATATTCCAGCACTGTACATGGATCCCAAGACCCAATCTCTGAGTCTTCACCACTGCCACTGGGTTGGCAGAACTGCTCCAAGTTCCAATGCCCTGCCAGGAAGTTTTCAGCCTTGAGTCACCCTTATACCTTGGCCTCGTTGGAGGAAACACCCACAGACTGGGCACCTATGACCACTGCCTGGATAGCCTCACCCAGCTGCCACTGTCACTTCTTCAGTGAGACTATAGGCAGAGCAATCCCCACAATTCCAGCCTTCATGGAGAGGGTCTCACCCGGCCCCCAACTCAAAATTCCTACAATGATCTGGGGAACAACCCACCACCCTGAACAAAGATCATCAAGCACAGGCTTGAATTGTGGCAATCATAGGTGAATAGCACAAAACAGAACAGTTGAACTGCAGGATTTTAGTGCACATGTCTCTCCCATGCTGCATCAACATTTCAGAGTAAGGAAAAAGTGCCATCTAGGTACCTCCCCTTCTCCTAATTAAGCAGGAGAGTTCCCAATAAAGGAGAACAGGTGTTCTGCAAACCTATTAGCCCTGAGGTGAGAAAGGCAGAATCAGATGAGAAGAAACCAGCAAAAGAATCCTGGCAACATGAAAAAATAAAACAGTTTGACAACCCAAAGGGATCACAATGGAGCTACAGTAAACCACAAGGAAACTGCTAAAATGATAGAAACTGAATTCAGAATGTAGATGGCAAAGAAGATGGAGTTGAAGAAAAAGTTGAAAAACCAACAAAAAGAAGCCCACCCAAAATTTCATGAAATCAATGAAAAAATATAGACAACATAAGAAAGGATATAAAATAACTCAATAAATGAAAGTGTCATTTAGGGAATTTCAAAATACAGCAGAAATCTTCAACAACAAACTAAACCAAGGAGAAGAAAGAATCTCAGAGCTTGAAGACAAGACTGTTGAACTAATCCAGTCATTTAAAGAGGCAGAAAAGAAAATGAAAAAGACTGAGAAATCACTTAGAGAGATATTGGATTATGCAAAGTGAACTAATATACAAACTATAAGTATCCTTGAGGCAGAACAAGAAAGAGCTAAAAGCATAGAAAATATATTTGAGGGAATTATTGAGAAAAACTTCCTCTGGATTCCAGAGATTCAGACATCCAGATACAAGATGGTCATCGAACACTGGGAAGATTCATAGCAAATAGAACATCTCCGTGACAGATAGTAAAGAACCTGGCCAAAGTCAAAATGAAGTAGAAAATTCTACAAGCAGCAAGACAAGAGCAACAACTAGCCTACAAAGGAAACCCATCAGGCTAACTGCAGAATTCTCAGCAGAAACCTTGCAAGCCAGAAGGGATTTGGTCCCCATCTTCAATCTTCTTGTACAGAACAACAGCCAACCTAGAATTTTGTGTCCTGCAAAACTAAGTTTCATAATTGATGGAGAAATTAAGTCTTTTCCAGACAAGCAAATACTGAGGGAATTTGTCATGACCAGACCTGCCCTGCAGGAAATAATCAGAACCGCATTATACATGACTCAGCACAATAGATAGCCAACCACCAGTGTAAAATCACCCAAAAAAGCTAACGTTTACAATTCTTATAAAACAATACCAGATGATGGAAAACAAAACAACAGGGTACTACCCAACATTATGAACAGAATAGCATCCCACATATCAATTCTATCATTCGATTTTAACAGTTTGATTGCACCATTCAAATGACATAAGCTGGCTGAATAGATGAAAAATATACAACCCAAGTAACTGTTATCTGCAGGAAATACATCTAAACCATAAGGACACACATAAATTCAGCGTGAAAGGAAAGGAAAAAATATCCCATCCAAAGAGAAACCAAAAGAAAGAAGATACAACCATTATCATATCACATAAAACTGACTTTGAATCAACAATGGTAAAGAAAGACAAAGAGGTCATTAGATAGTGGTCAAGGGAGCAATTCAACAAGAAGACATAACAATCCTAAATATATAAGGACCTAACACAGGAGCTCCAAGATACAAAAACAAATTCTACTAGAGCTAAGCAAGGAAATAAATAATAGCACTATAATTGCTGGGAACTTCAATATCACACTGTCAGAGATGAAAAAATCATCAAAGCAGAAAATAAATAAACACTGGACTTAAATGGGACCCCAAAACAAATGGTTCTAACAGACATTTATAGAACATTCTACCCTAAAACTATTGAATATACTCTTCTCATCAGCATATGGGACATTCTAAAAGATTGATCATACCTTAGGCCACAATACATTTCTCAAAAAATTCAAAAAAATTGAAACTATACCATATATCTTCTCAGACCACAGTGGAATAAAACTAGAAATCAATTCCAAGAGAAATACTCAAATCCACACAAAGTCATGGAAATTAAAAGACCTGTTTGTGAATGATTATTCATAAATAATGAAATTAAGATAGAAATAAAAATGTTCCTTGAACTGAAAGACAAAGGTGACACAGCTATCAAAATCTATGGATTCAGGAAAAGTAGTCTTAAGGGAAAAATTCATAGCCTTAAATGTCAACATCTAAAAGACAGAAGGATCACATATCAACAACCTAATGTCACACTTCAAAGAACTAGAAAAGGTAGAGGAAACCAAAACCAAAGCCAGCAGAAGAAAACAAGTAACAAATGTCAGAGCAGAACTAAATAAAATGCAAAACAAAAAAATAACATAAACTATCAATGAAATAAAAAGTTGGTTGAAAAGATAAACAAAATAGGTAGGCCTCTTGTTAGATTAACCAGGAATAGCAGAGAAAGGACACAAATGAGCTCAATCAGATATGAAAAAGGAGATACAACAAACAATACCACAGAAATACAAAATGTTACCTGTGAATACTACAAAAAATTCTATGCACATAAACTAGAAAATGTAGAGTAAATGGACACATTCCTGGAAACATACAATCTCCAAAGACTCAACAAGGAAGAAAGTGAACTCCTGAACAGACTAATAATGAGCAGTGAGTTTGAAGCAATAGTAAAAAATTTTCCAACAACAAAAATCCCTGGACCAGATGGATGCACAGCTGAATTCTACCAGACCTACAAAGAAGAGCTACTATCCTTGCAATAGAAATTACTCCATAACATTGAGAAAGAGGGAATCCTCCTCTTCTCATTCTTTGAAGCCAGTATTACCTTGGTACCAAAGCCAGGAAAGAACAAAACAAAAAAAGAAAACCATAGACCAATGTACCTTAAGAATATAGATGCAAAAATCCTCAGTAAAATACTACCAAACTGAATACAACAGCACATCAAAATAATAATCCACCATGACCAAGTGGGCTTCATTCCAGGCATGCAAGGATGTTTCAACATACATAAATCAATAAATGTTATTCACCACATAAAAAAAGGAAAAGCAAATATCATATGATCATCTCAATAGATGAAAAAAAAATTGACAAAATCCAGCACTATTTCATGATAAAAACCCTCAACAAACTAGGCATAGAAGGAACACATCTCAAAATTATTAATATAGA
Organism: Propithecus perrieri; assembly: GCA_963574695.1. NCBI lineage: Eukaryota > Metazoa > Chordata > Mammalia > Primates > Indriidae > Propithecus > Propithecus perrieri. The sequence goes on from CAUYRB010052716.1 coordinate 79,185, forward strand.
AGCCATATATGACAAACCCACAGCCAACATCACACTGAAAGGGGGAAAGTTGAAAGCATTCTTCCTAGGATCTGGAACAAGGCAAGGATGCCCACTATCACCACTTCTATTCAACATAGTACTAGAAATACTAGCCAGGGCAATCAAGCAAGGAAAAGAAATAAAAGGTATCCAAGTCAGGAAAGAGAAGGTCAAACTTTTGCTTTTCCCTGATGATATGATCTTGTAACTAGAAAATCCCAAAGAACCCACCACAAGACCCTTGGAATTGATAAATAAACTCATAAATCTCAGGTTATAAAATCGATGTGCATAAATCAGTAGCATTTCTATATAACAATAACAGTCAAGCTGAGAGTCAAATCAAAGACTCAATTACTATTCATAATAGCTACAAAGAAAATAAAATACTTAGAAATACTTAACCAAGGAGGTGAAAGATCTCTACAGGGAGAATTATGAAACACTGAGAAACGATATTGTAGATGAAAGAAACAAATGGAAAAACATATCATGTTCATTGATTGGTAGAATCAACATTGTTAAAATGTCCATACTGCCCAACGTAATTTATAGATTCAACACATTCCCCATCAAAACACCAATGTCATATTTCACAGATCTAGAAAAAATAATTATATTATTTGTTTGGAACTGGAAAGGAGCCTGAATAGCCAAAGCAATCTTAACCAAAATGAACAAATCTGGGGGCCCCACATTACCAGACATCAAACTGTACCATGAGGCTATAGTAACCAAACAGGATTGTATTGGTACAAAAATAGACACACAGACCAATGGACCAGAACAGAAAACTCAGATATAAAACCATCTACCTACAACCAACTCATCTTTAACAAAGCAGACAACAACATACACTGGGGAAAAGAAGCCTTATTCAATAAATCATGCTGGGAAAATTGGATGGCCACGTGCAGAAGAATAAAACAATACCCCTATCTCTCACCACTTTCAGAAACTAATTCAAGATGGATAAATGACTTAAATGTAAGGCAAGAAACAATAAAAATTCTAGATGAAAGTGTAGGAAAATCTCTTCTATATATCAGCCTAGGCAAAGAATTTATGACTAAGACCCCAAAGGCAATTACAGCAACAAGAAAAATAAATAAATGTAACTTGATTAAATCAAAAACTTCTGCATAGCAGAGAAAATAATCAACAGAGCAAATAGACAACCTACAGAATGGGAGAAAATATTCTCAAACTGTATATCTGATAACAGGCTAATACGCAGAATCTACAAAGACTCAAACAAATCAATAAGAAAAAATAAAACAAATGAAAAAATGTTCAACATCACTAATCATTAGAGAAATGCAAATTAAAACCACAATAAGATATCACTTCATCCCTTTCAGAATGGTTCTTATTAAAAAGTTCAAAAACAATAAATGCTAGTGCAGATGCAGAGAGAAAGGAATGCTAATATACTGTTGATGGGACTCCAAATTAGCACAACCTCTATTGAAAAAAAGTATGGAGATTTCTCAAAGAACTAAAAGTAGACCTACCATTTGATCCAGTAATCCCACTACTGGGTATCTACCCAAAGGAAAAGAAGTCATTTTATCAAATGACACCTGTACTTAAATGTTTATTGATGCACAATTCACAATTTCAAAGATGTTAAATCTACTCAAATGCCTATCAATTCGTGGAGGGATTAACAAAATGTGGTATATGTATATCATGGAGTACTACTTAGCCATTAAAAATGATGAATTAATGTCTTTTGCAGAAATTGGATGGAACCGGATACCATTATCCTAAGTGAAGTATCCCAAGAATGGAAAAACCAACACAACATGTACTCTCTAATAATTTGAAACTAATTGATGGGCACACATGTACACAGAAGGAAGTAAAAATCATTGGAAATCAATAAGGGGGATGGGAGGTGGGAAGGGAGGTATGTAAACCTACCTAAAAGGTACAATGAACAATATTCAGGTGATAGGTACACTTATAGTTCTGTCTAAAGCATTCTAAAGCTATCCATGTAACAAAAACCTTTGTATCCCTTAATATTTTTAAGCAAAAAAAAATTTAAAAAAAGAAACATTCGGTATATATACACAATGGAACACTATTTAGTCATTAAAGGAACACAAATCTGCAAGACAATGTGAGAGGGTTCTGGAGAAACCAAACCTACTGACATCTTGATCTTAGACTTTCATCCTCCAGAACTGTGTAAAAAAATAAATTTATGTTGTTTAGGCATCCACTCCGTGGTATTTTGTTATGGCAGCCCCAGCAAAGTAATGCACTTCACTTACAAAACACATGTTCAAAGATAAAATTAAGAATTTCAAAACAGTGACAACACAACAATAAACGAAGTAAGCATTAAATCAAATCTTTTGTGAGCAGGGCCCTTTGAGAATGCACAGGCTGCATGTCCATGAATCTAATCCTGACACCACTAAAGCTATTCTTGGCAAATGGCAATATAACTTCTATGTCTCTAATTCCAATGGACATTTTTACTCCTTATCTTGAGTATTAGTGTTCTGAATGTCCAGCACTTGGCCCTATCATTTGATTTTATATCTTCCTGTAAGTTCTAAACGAGTCGTATTGCTGCAGTTCCTACTTGTGTGCTAATTATAGATATATCTCTCCATATCCACATGTACAGTGAGCATTTCAACTATACCTCAACACACTTTAATCTAAAATCTTTAAAGGTGAATGTTATTATTTAAAATAATGACACTTTGTCTCTGCATAAAATAACTTCTAAATTTTGTTCTTAACTATATCTTATAAAAGTAGACTGATTACATATAGTGGTATATTTATTTCTCACAACACTGTAAATAAAATTCTATTAATATTTCCATTTTAAAGATCGTGAAGCTGTAGCATATTAAGATTATAAAGTAGCCCAATGTCACAAAATTAATAAAAATCTGAAATCTGAATCCAGAAGTAGTATGAATTTAGTGCATAAGATCTTTGTACCTAAGGTATAGCTTATCTTTTGAATAAATACTGAAAAGGTACACAATATTCCCAACTGTGCAAGCCAGAAAACTAAAGCACTGCTCTGGCCTCATTCTTCCACATCCAACCAGGCATCAAATTCCATTTTCTGCCTATTACTTGCATCTTAAATCCAAACTTTTACTTTTCCACTTCTACTACTTACTGCTCATCTTTTTTTTTTTTTTGTCTCAATTACTACAAAAATCTAACTACAGGTCATATTTCATTTTAAAACTATTCCTAGATTTATATTTATAAAAGGCAAATGCAGATAAGCTCTATGTGAGAGAAAGTATCAGTGTAGCATGCAAGGTATTTTATGATTGAGCTTCTGCTGACTTGTCTATCTTCAGGTTTGACATCAGATTCCCAGGCCTCAACCTGACTTAATGCCCCCGTGATGGTCTTGTGACTCTTTATCTCTGCATAAATTGCATTTTCCCTCAATTGGACCCCTGCCTTTTACATCTCTCCATGTCTTATATGTCACCTCCTTATTCAATCTTCCTTAATTCTTTTCCCTTCTAAGCCTGAATTGCTATCTGTTCTTTATTATCAATACTATTTAGAGTATCAGGAAGTTAACAGAAATTTTCTTTTAATGGTTTGGTTCTCTCAGATACCTTTAAGGAAAGAAATTTTTGTTTCTTTACATGTTTAAGTCTAGATATAACATAATCAAATGATGAAGTTATCAGTTTTGGAAACAACGTGTGTGTTCAAATCTTAGCTATGACACCTAATATCTGTGTAATCACTGGAAAGGTCATTTCAATGTTTCCATACCTTAGCACTTTAGGGATGTATATTTCACAGGATTATTATTTAAAGTAAATTACACAGTACCTATAAAACTTTAGAACAATATCTTGAACAAACTAATCTCCATATAAATTGTTTACAAACATACCTCGAAGATATTGCTGGTTCAGTTCCAAAACACTGCAGTAAAGTGAATATTATAATAAAGTGAGTCACAAAAGTTCTTCGTTTCCCAGTGCATATAAAAGTTACATTTACACTATTATGTAGCCTATTAAGTATGCAATAGCATTACACATAAAAATGTACATATCTTAATTCAAAAATACTTTATTGCTAAAAAAAATGCTAGCAATCATTGGAGTCTTTAGTGAGTCATAATCATTTTGCTGTGGAGGGTCTTGCTTTGATGTTGAGGGCTACTCACTGATCAAGACGGTGGTTGCTGAAGGTTAGGATGGCTGTGGCAATTTCTTAATATGACACAGCAATGAGGTTTGTCCTGTTCATTGACTCTTCCTTTCATGAAAGATTTCTCTGCAGCATGCAATGCTGCTTTATATCATTTTACCCACAGTAGAACTTTCTTCAAAATTAGAGTCAATCCTCTCAAACCTTGTCGCTGCTTTATCAACTAAATACATGTAATATCACAAGTCCTCCATTGTCATTTCAACAATGCTCATAGCATCATCATCAGAGTAGATTCCATCTCAAGAAACCAGTTTCTTTGCTCTTCCATAAGAGGCAATTCCTCATCTATTAAATGTTTGACATGCGATTCTGGTAATTTAGTCACATGTTGAGTCTCGACTTCTAATTCTAGTTATCTACTAACTGCATATGCAGTTACTTCTTCCACTGAATCTTAAACTCCTCAAAGTCACCCATGAGGGTTAGAATCAACTTCTTCTAAAATCCTGTTAATGTTGATATTTTGACCTCCTCCCACCAAACATGAATGTCCACAATGCCATCTAGAATAATGAATTATTTTGAAAAGGTTTTCAATTTACTTTGCCCAGACTCATCAGAGGAATTACTATCTATGGAAGTACTGCTTAGGAAAAAAATACAAAAATACAAAATGTATTTCTTAAGTAATAAGACTTGAAATTTGAAATTACTCCTCAATCCATGGGTTGTAGAATGGAAATTGTGTTTGCAGACATGAAAACATTAATCTCCTTGCACATCTTCATCAGATCTCTTGGGTGACTAAATGCATTCTCAATGAGTAGTAATACGTTGCAAAGAATCTTTTTTTCCTAAGCAGTATTTCTCAATGGTGGACTTAAAATAGTCAGTTAACCATATTTTAAATAGATGTGCTGTTATCCAGGCCTTGTACTTCCATTAATAGAGCATCAGGCATAGTATATTTAGCATAATTCTTAAGAACCCTAGGATTCTTAAAATGGCGGATAAGCATTGGCTTCAACTTAAAGTCACCACCTGCCTTAGTCTTTAACAAGAGAGTCAGACTGTTCTTTGAAGCTCTGAAGCCAGGCATTGGCTTGTCTTTAGCTGTAATAGTTCTAGATGGCATCTTCTTCCAATAATAGGATATTTTGTCTAAATTGCTCCAGCTTCTACATCAGCGCTTGCTACTCTCCTTTGAACTTTTATGTTGTGGATACAGCGTCTTTTCTTAAACCTCATGAATCAACCACTGCTAGCTTCAAACTTTTGTTCTGCAGTTTTGTCACCACTCTCAGGCTTCATAGAATTGAAGGGAGCTACGATTTATGAGTTATGGCCTTAAGGGAACGTTGTGGCTGCTTTGATCTTCTATCCAGAACAGTAAAACTTTCTCCCTGTCAATAATTCAGTAATAAAGCTGTTTGACTGTCATATATATATGCGTGTGTGTGTGTATACATACATATATATATATATAGAGAGAGAGAGAGAGAGAGACAGGAGGCAGTGATATTTATTATGGGAACTGCCTCACACAATTATGGAAGCAGAGAATTCCCACCATCTGCCCTCTGCCAGCTGGAGAATTAGGAAAGCTGGTGATGTACTTCAAGTTCAACAGCCTGAGAACCAGGGGAACTAATGTCATAAGTTCCAAAATACAAAGGCCCCTAAATCAGGATCTCAGATATAAAAAAGCAGGAGAAGATGGATGTCCTAGCTCAAGGGGGAAGAGGGGGGTGGGGAAGAGAGAGAGAGAGAGAGAGAGAGAGAATTTACCCTTTTTGTTCTACTCAGGTCCTCAAAGAATTGGATAATATCCAATCACCCATTAGTGGGGGTGATTCTTCCTTACTCAGTCTAATGATTCATCCCAATCAGTAAGTAGAAATTTATTAAAATATCATTTCTTTTTTTAGAGTAAGTCTACAGATAATATTTCCATATTGTGGATAACATTTCCTATGCCCATATATACATATTTATTTAACCTTCACTTGAATCCATACAAAATTTAATTTATTTAAATGAGAATTTTATGCTATAGACTTAACAGCTCCTTAAAATAACATTACTGTAAATAGTAAGCACAACTTTTATACAGCAACTTGTACCAACTCTACACTAATGTATTTGGAAATACATGCTATTAAAAAAGATTGTATTGAATAGTCCTATTTGAAATTTCTCAGCAAAAAACCTTTTTATTTGATGGTCAATAAGGTGTCACCCTATATGGCCTAATTTATTGAGAAATAATTGAAATACCTGGGAAAATTCACGAAGTCTTTCCCTCTAGCCAATAGGTAACACATGGTTGCATTTGTAATGTTAACTGAGAAGCTACATGTATTTTCTATTCGGAAGAGTGCTATCGAACTCATGCAAGCTAAATCACTCTTGTGTGGAAAAGATTAACATATAAAAAGAAAACTAGAAAATAGAGAGGAAAAAGAAAGAAAAAAACTGAATTCAATAGCAGTGCAGTAGTAATCTTTTCATACCTTTCCTGCGTATCTTCCAATTTTATGATGGTCTGATAAGCCTTTCAGAACACTTTGCCCATGTCCGACACTGGAGCTCTACTCCTAAGGGCATAGATCCTGGAAATAACACACTCAGCACCCTCCAGCTATATGGTGTCAAGTTCAGACTACTCAAATGTGGATGCCTTAAAATTAGGATGTGTCATCAATTTGTTCTAAAAACTTCACTATACTGCATTTTCTCCTAAAATTAGGAGTGTTCAAATTCAGGAAACATGTTTTACATTTTACAGGTCCTGATAGCACATGTCCCATGATAGGCATGGAGTAGGTGCTCAGTAGACATTTCCTGAATTAATGAATATAGACAGGAGAAGCAAATCCCCTATAAATTCACATAATTGTGCTTTTCTATATGAACTTTGTTCACCTCTCTGACAAAAGCAGATAAAAAATGATAAAAAAGACTAGTGTTATAACCTCTCCAATTTTCTTCCTATTTATCTGTTCCCCAGTTAGAAATAATTATTCTCACTTTATAAAGAGAGCTCTAGATACACTTCTTTCATATTATCCCACTAGTAATATTTTATTGCACTTATTTATTTACAGGTCTGCCTTTACTTTTTTTACCATAGTTCCTTGAGAACAGGAATCTCTTTGACTTCTGTAGTGTCTGTTACATTGCTGGTATAGAGTAGATGTTTAATAAACCTGAATGGATGGGAATTTGAGACTCTTGAACACTTAAACTGCTATGGCCTAAGCTCTTTTTCATGTACTCAAACCTTGGAGAAATCATTGATTTCAAAATTCTTTGGTTCCTGGTTCTTAAATTAATATGTCTCAAATATCTATATTTTATAATCTTCTTTGAGTTACAATAGCAAAAATCATATTGTATTTAAGTATGTATGCCATAAACCTTAAGGCAGTTACCAATTGCATAGAAGCCTGATCCCCAAATTAAGACATAGACCCTGCTAATTTGATTAATTTACTTCTAGTCACTGATCAAAAAATGAGCAGTGGATAACATACCTGATGAGCATGGATTTTGTATATCCTTGAATCTTGGCAAGTTTTATAGGTCCTGTGGCCACTCTGAATGAGAAGGTATTTTATGAATCTGACATCATAAAACATTCATTTGCCAGGATATGATGATATTTATGCAATGTCATTAAAAATCACTTTCTATTTGGCATTTTCCAATTGGAATTCCTCAATTTGGATGCCATCATCATTTTTCCTTTTCCACAGAAGTTTTCAATTTTCCAATAATTTCTCTCTCCTTGTTTTTTTTTTTTTTTTTTAGTGTGTATGTGTTTCTGACAGGTTAAAAGTCTTCCAGATTAAAATCAAAGGGTCTCATGTTTGAGTCTTTCTCAGTTTCTTGAGGATACAAATCCCAGTAAACTGCACTCTACTTTGTGCTTTGTTGCATGAGGGGTTTGATGTTTACTGAGTGAATGAGAGGTTGAAGTGTGTCATGCCTCATAGATCTTCATCCCAAGTACCCAATTCTAATTCAAATAAAATGGAAGTCTGCTCTGGAGATCCTAAAAATAGAGCTTAACATATCCACACCCTGAACCTCTGGGTGTTAGGCCAGTTATTGTACTTTCTTGTAGAATATTTCGGTCACTTGGATTTTTATATGAACATCGTTTTGTGTCAATTACTTTGATATTAATGTATTGCTTGAAATAAGCAAATGCAGAGGCAGAGAAGAATTAGAGTCATGTTAAATGAAGGGAAATATTAATTGAAGTACTCAAAACTTCAAAAAGAGATGCTAAGAACTGAGTAAGATCTCGAAAACTACATAAAGGAAGAGCAAATACAACAAAGATGTATATACACACATAAAGGATAAACACTTCTCTGGTCAAAGAGGTAAATTATTTATTTAATGCCAGAAGAGAAATATGGAAAGACATTTTGTGCACATTGGGAAAAAAAAAAAACAGTTTACCCAGGATCAAAGAATATTTTCTATTGAACTTATAAAACTTTCTATAAAACTTTCCTTCTGGCTACTATTAATATTAAATTTGATAAAATCTTGAAGAATTCTTTGAAGACTCATTATTAAATAGAAAGGAGAAAATGTATAGTTTCCAAATGCTGCTACCAAGTTGCTTTATGAATGATGAAATATAATTTGCAGCCTTCTTTTTAAAAACAATGTTTTCAACAAATGTATTATTTGTAGTACAATGAATCAACATGTAGTTACTTGAAAATTGGTTGCTATCTAATAATGTCCTGTCAAAAATGTAGATTGAAATTTACTTGTAGAGAAATAAAAAATGTGGCAATTTTGATGATCTACATTTTAACCTTAAAAAGTTTGTCTGACTAATAAAACATTCTGCAACTAAAACTATTTGATAACAGAGAATTAATTCCTTTAAAAGCACATGAAAATTGAGGGAAAAGAAAAATATTTTCATATCATTGAATTCTGAGTCTAATTATTAAAGAAGATTCTAATGGGGACATTAAAAACCAGGAGCATACAAATCTACATTTTAAGAAACAAAATATTCTTTCACAAGTGCCATCAAAAAAATGATCCAGAAGGACTGATTACTTTACAAATGTTATTGAAGGAAGAAGGCTCAGGAGATTATTGAGATTCAGAGGAAAAAAAAATAAGGAGTAAGATTTGAAGGCTAAGATGACAGTGAAAGCACAAACAAATATAAGGAAGGCCTGAGCCAGGAGCAAATTGAGTTTCCTAAGATTTTAACTTTTTAATACCTTCATTATGCATCTAAAACTTAAGAAAAATAGAATAGAATATTTTATGTTTATTTTATTTGTTTATCACAGAATATATGACTCTGATAGTTATATTTTCAAATATAATTTAATAGCATAATAAATTATAAAAATATTTTGGGCACTTATCATCATTGTATAATGAACTCATCATTGGCTAGATCTCCAACAATCCCATTTCTTCTACTTGGTCTAACAGGAAGTTCCCACAGGAAATGTAGGAAGACTACATTTCCCAGCCTCCTTTGCAGTGAAGTTGGAGACTGATTAGTTCCAGACATTTGGGTAAGAGTAGAGGTTTCTACACTAATTCCAGCTAAGTCTAGCCCTGATGCCTAAGCTCTCCTACAGATCACAGGATCTCTCCTTCCCTCCAGTCCTCCTGGGCTTGATGGAGGGCCAGATTATGGCATAACCACACAAATGAATTTAGCACTTTAAAGGAGTTGCCGCTTTGAGGGAAACTTTCCAGAAGAGACATCTAAAATGATCCGTTGACTGAGAAAAAAAAATTTTACTATTTATGCCACTGAAATTTCACATTATTTGTTTCAGCAGCAGACATGTGTTACCCTAACAGACAATAATCATCCTCACTATTTAGCAATAGCGATTATATGTGTCCTGAAACAAAAGGTCAACACATAACACTAACTTAGTGAAAAACCTGGCACGGTCTCCAGATCTTTTCTATCCAATAGTAACCATTGGGCTATTTTTATATTTCTCTTTTTCAATATTAATTTAATTTCTACTGAAAGCGTGTGTTAAAAATGATTGATTCTGTGGTTATAGTTGGATAATCAGCTTTTAATCACAATGTCATTTTCAAGGTGAAAGGAGGAAGGTTTTCTTTTTTCTCCCTTTTCACTAAATGATTAAAAACCATCAGTGTCATAATCTATTGGAGGTAACATTGTCATAAGAATGTACACTCTCGATGCATTCATTTCAGTGTCATATTTCTATCACTTTAATTTATAACTGAAAAGTCATTAGAAAATTCATACTCTACTTCCAACTAACAAGTATGTGAAATTCACAAAGACTTCATTAAACAACTCTGTTCCATGAAGTATTGTAGGTATTAAGTTACACATTTTTCAGTGGAATTAACTATGCAAGTAGTTGTTAAATATAAACATTTAAGTCCAATTCAATTGCAACATATCTCGTAGCAATAATCAGTTGCATTTGTGATGATTAGTCATGGGAAATATTATCCACACAAATAACTCAGTTCTCCTTAATCTTGGTAAATAGTGTGACATTATTTGAAACACCAAGAGAATTGCACTTATAAAATAATCAGAGCGAACATATTTTTATTATTTATGCTTTAAGAATATTTGATTATATTCTTAACTTTTCTGTCCTAGCATAAAGTGATTTATCACTCCTGATATTCACACACACACACACACACACACGCGCGCGCGCGCACACACTCTTTCAGATGGTCTCACTTAATTCTAATGATAAAGATTCAAGCTGAGTATGACTGTATGTTTTACAAATAAGAAAACTTAGGAACAGGAAGCTAAAGATCTTGCACAACTGTCTATCAAAACAAGATTTTAACCCCAGATGTCTAAGTCCTGAATGCTTCATCACTATACTAATGTTTTATTGATTCTAAGATACTATATTGTCTTTTTATCTGTATAATCAGAAAACCTAAATTTTAATATGTGTTCCATGAACTACATGATATCAGAGTACATATTTATTTTCTTCATGTGAGGAAATGTTATTAATGAATTGATTAATTTTAATTCATATCTATCAATGTGTGTCTATTTGACTAGCAATCCTTTTATATTCAAGGTAAAATATATGTAGAATCTTAATAGAGAAAATAGACAAGAGCAAATTATATACACACATACAAATAGAAAATACTTACATAGTAGCAAATACCTATATAATGCTTTCCAGGTGCCAGACACTGTCCTATGTACCAGATAGATAGATAGATAGATAGATAATTTAATTCTAACAAAATTCTGTAAAGAAAAAATGGTTATTACCACATTTTACAAGTAAGAAATCAAAGTTAAATAATTTACCCAGGGTCACATACCCAGTAAAAAATAGAAGTTTAGAAGTTTAAAAGCTGGGAAATACGTTTCCAGAATTTAATCTCTTAACTATTATGCTGTACTAGATCTTACATGACATGTTTATTTCTTTTGCCTAGCCTGAATCTGCAATCAGTTGAGAAAGTTAAAAGAACAGTGATAGAGATCAAATGACCATTTTTATTATTAAAAATGTTAGTGGAGAAACTTACTTTGATGCATAGCAGAAAATGGCTCTTATGATGATGATGGTTTGAACCTCAAACTAGATTCTCCTATTCAGTTGGTCACAGGCAGCACTAGATAACTTTAGGCCTCTCCACTTGGGGCATTCCAGGTAAATTCTACAGCGTGGGGAAGGAGTGTAGAGTGTGGAGTTCATACTTACAAAGGGCAGTTGCTACCCAAAGGCAAAAAAAGAAGAGCTGAGCTATTCACTCTTAGCTTCTGCCCCCACATATGTCAAATGCAGGGAGAAAGTGGTACCAGGATTGCATCTGGATGGAGATCACACCACATAGAAAGCTGAGATAACAGAAAGACTGATCTTGCCTAAATTCCCTCATTAGAGAAACAGGTTGAAAAATTACTGACAAAAAGGATGATAAAATCTATGCTGATTTTTCAGAGTGGATTTGTTTCATTTTTGAAATCATTTTAAAGTGACAGAGCGTAGCAAAAATAGTGCAGAAAATCCTGAGTACCTTACACCTAGCTTCCCTTAATGTTAAAATCTCAACTAACAATTGCATGTTAATTAACAGTGTTACATGTTACTAAATAAACTATGGATTTCATTTGGGTTTCTCTAGCATTTTCACTAATGTCGTCTTACTGTTCCAAGATCCAGTTCAGTATCCTACTTAGCATTAAATTGCTGTGGCTCCTTTGTCTCATTCAATCTGTTACAGTTCCTTAGTCTGTCGTTACCTAACAATGGGTACTATGATAACAGATAACAAAATAGAATCGATATATCCTACGAATTCCATATCCTGGAAATATTTAACTATATAGTATATAAAATGTAACTGGTATATAGTACATAGTAATTGGTTTAATGGAAGTGCCCCAATAATGGTGAATATCAGTATTATTACTTAAAATGTAAATTTAAACTTTAAATTTACTGAACTATTACTTGTTTTTTTTTCAGCCTTCCATCTTCTCATCCATAATACACACACCTCATCCTGTTTCCTTATTTGCTTGTTTATTTGTCAAATCATTCTGATGGTTTTGTGTCTTTCCGTGCTCTATACTTACCCAATTTTCCAGTTATTACGGAGACCACATCATCCATTAATAGATATTTTTGGACCCAACTTACAATTTCCTGGATTTTAAAATTTCTAACCTGTTGGTACTTATTTTCAAAAGTATACTTTTTCTATGTAATTTCAGGGTATTTTTTATTTTTACTTTTTTGTGCAATTGTATAATTTTAAAGATGTCTTTTGATTTCATTTACTTATTTGTGCTTTGTTATGTTCCTGATGTTTTCCTGTGTCATCCTTGAACATGCTGAATTTTCTGTGAATGCAAAAGTACTTTGAATTGCCCATAATGTGAATTCTATCTTATAAAGTGATGCTCATTCTTCTGTCCCAGAGTATCCTCCATAGAAGAGGAAGAAAGAAAGGACAACATTTTATTGTTATAATCCTCTGACATTTTGGAGTTGTCATTACTTTTTTTACTGTGGGCTAGCATTAGTTACCCTAAAATGCTCAATATATATAAAATGTATATCTTCTTGATATACTTGATATATTAACATAGTTTTCAAACTCTCAGTTTCTAGCTAGTATATCTATTTTGTTAAGGCTCACAAGGTGTAGTATAATTTTCTCTCCTTGTTATCTGGTGCACTGATATTAAGAGGAAGAAAAAGAATGAAGAGAAGAGAGAGAAAGCAAGGAAGGAAGAGAAGAATCAAGAGGAAGGATGAAGAAGGAAGAGGGCAGGAAAGAAGAAAGGGAAGAGCAAAAATCAAACAAATATTCCCCACATGCCCTACTATCATAATTTATCTTGTCTCTGGTTTCACATATAGCAGCAGTTCTATGTGGCAGCACATCTAAAATATTATGTATTCTGCAAGACTTAGCTTCTCTCTAGTTGACTCTGCTGCTTGCTACACTGATGTTTTGTCTCTGTGTTGATAAAGAAACATAAAATAAGCTTTGGAATTGAAGGGGAAGGTCACTATTCTGGTCAGGTAAAGAACAGCATCCATTTGAATAAGGGAAGATTTTCCAGTTGTGTGGATTATATTAATCATATCTCCTTAAGTAAGAGACTAACTACAGAGAAAAAAATGACACAGTGTCTCATATTTTTCCAAATAGTTTCTTTTTCATGTTTTAAATTTGGAGTAAAGTATCAGTAGATACCCTAAGAGGTGTCTGTCAGTCAAACTGACGGGCTAGCAGCCTTTCAAAGGTTTGTGCATTGCTTTCCAATTGTGGAGTTATTATATCAAGCAGCCGTGGGGCCAAGAATAACAATTTTTAGCCCATCTTGTATTTTTGCAGGTTGATGTGCCTGAGTTCTGGCTAATAAAATATGGTCAGAAATTTTACATTCTACTTCCAGCATTGGCTTCTGACAATCTCCTGGGTGATACTTCACTCTCTTCTTTCTCCATTTTCCACCTTGGCCTTGATGGATCTATAATAGCTTGGAAGCTATTTATTACAGTATATTATGGGGGCACAAACGTTTAGGTTACATATATTGCCTTTCCACACCCGACTCAGAGATTCAAACATGTCCATCCCCAGACCGTGCACATTGCATCCATTAGGTGTGAATACATCCATTCCGACCTCCCCGCTCCCACCTGCCTGACACCCGATGAATGTTACTACTAAATGTGTACTTAAGCACATTGGTCTGTTAAGTGAGTTTATACCAATTTGATGATGAGTACATATGATGCTTGTTTTTCCATTCTTGTGATACTTCACTTAGTAGAATGGGCTCCAGCTCTATCCAGGAGACTACAAGAGGTGCTAGGTCGCCATTGTTTTTTGTGGCTAAGTAGAACTCCGTGGTATACATATACCACATTTTATAATTCACTCATGCGCTTGGGGTGTTTTCACATCTTTACAATTGTGAATTGTGTTGGTATAAACATTCGAGTGCAGATGTCTTTTTTATAGAATGTCTTGTATTCCTTTGGGTAGATACCCAGTAATGGGATTTCTGGATTAAATGGTAGTTCTACTTGTAGCTCTTTGAGGTATCTCCATGTTACTTTCCACAGAGGTTGTACTAATTTATAGTCCCACCAGCAGTGTATGAGTGTTCCTATCTCTCCGCATCCATGCCAACATTTATTGTTTTGGGACTTTTTGATAAAGGCCAGTCTCACTGGAAATAAGTAATATCTCATTGTGGTTTTAATTTGCATTTCCCTGATGATTAGAGATATTGAGTATTTTTCATGTTTGTTGGACATTAGTCTATCTTCTTTTGAAAGTTTCTGTTCATGTGCTTTGCCCACTTTTTGATGGGGTCGTTTGACTTTTTCATTCTGATTTTCCTGAGCTCTATATAGATTCTAGTTATCAGCCCTATTTTGGATGTGTAACATGCAAATATTTTCTCCCATTCTGTAGGTTGTCTGTCTGCTCTCGTGATAGTTTCCTTGGCTGTGCAGAAGCTTTTTAATTTGGTAAGGTCCCATTTATTTATTTTTGTTGTTGATATAACTGTCTTTGGGGTCTTCTTCATAAATTCTTTGCCTAGGCCAAAGTCTATAAGAGTTTTTCTAACAGTTTCTTCTAGAATTCTTATAGTTTCACACATTAGGTTTAATTCTGTCATCCACCATGAGTTGATTTTTGTGAGAGGTGAGAGGTGTGAATCCTATTTCAGTCTTCTACATGTGGCTATCCAATTTTCCCATCACCATTTATTGAATAAGGATTCTTTTCCCCAGTGTATGTTTTTGTCTGCTTTGTCAAAGATTGGATGGCTATATGAGGATGGACTTATATCTGAGTTCTCAGTTCCGTTCTGTTGGTCTATGTTTGTGTTCTTGTGCCAGTACCATGCTGTTTTAGTTACTATAGCCTTGTAGTATAGCTTGAAGTCTGGTACATTGATGCTTTCCAATTTGTTCTTTTTGCTTAAAATTGCTTTTGCTATATGGGGTCTTCTCTGATTCCATACGAAGTGTAGAATTATTTTTTCTAGATCTTCAATATGGTCTGATATCTACAAAACCCCAAAGATTCTACCATGAGACTAGTGGAATTGATAAGTAAATTCAGCAAAGTCTCAGGTTACAAAATCAATGTACAGAAATCAGTAGCATTCCTATACTCCAACAACAGTCAAACTGAGAACCGAATCAAAGACTCACTACCTTTCACAACAGCAATAACAGCAACAACAAAAAAAAATCCCCAGGAATATATTTAACTAAGGAGGTAAAATTCCTCTACAGGGAGAACTACAAAACACTGAGGAAGGAAATAGCAGAGGATGTAAACTAGGTGGAAAACCATACCATCCTCATGGGTTGGCAGAATCAACATTGTTAAAATGTCTATACTACTCAAAGTGATCTACGGATTCGATTCAGTCCCTATTAAAATACATTCCACATTTTGAAAAAAGGCAAATCTTCAGTCAGCCTGGATGCTTGAATAATTTTGTAGAATAGTGCTTTCCTCCTTTCCGGTTCCAAATCACCAGTCAATTACTTTTATGTGTAAGAGAAATAAACTTTAATTATATAAAACTTTAAATTTTTACTATTACAGCATGTAGCATTGCCTTAACAGATTTAAATGTAATTTTGTGTATTATTAGCTGATATTACCCTTGTCTTAGCTGCTATAACACGATACCATAAACTAGTAGCTTATAAACAACATAAATTTATTGCTCACAGTTCCAGAGGCTGGAAAGGTTCAGATAGAGGTATTAGCAGATTCAATGTCAGGTGGGGGCCTTCCTTCTTGTAGATGGTGTGTTTTTGTTGTACCTTCACATGGCAAAAGGAAAAAACAAGCTCCCTCAGGCCTTTTATATTAATGAGGGTTTTGCCTTCATGACTTAATTATTTCCCAAAGGCCCACCTTCTAATACTATTGCATTGGAGATTAGGTTACAATATATGAATTTGGGGACACGCATTCACATCATAGTAACTCCCATCTTCATATATTAAATTAATTAATATTAATTGATATTAATATTTGTAGTTTTTTATATATTTTTATAAGGCTTTCATTTTCTTGGTCAGACTAGTGTAATATTGAAGGGAGTATATTTTTTAGGGACTGAGCCAGAAACTAATTTTAGTAATAAAGCCCACTAAAATGCATATGAATTATAATGATTGAACTTTATATAGTAGGTAACTAAATTCTGCTAGAGACAGATCTAGTTTTAAACCATGTGTCTTCAAAATCAATGAACAATTAAATAAAGATAACTAACAAGTATATATTTTATGAAATAAGGATTAATCTCAAAACTATAGACTAAAATATCAAAAAGCAATGAAGAAAATGAGCAAATAAAAAGCCTTCTTACAAAATTAGGGCTAAATTATTTCTAAAGAATATTAGATAGCAGATTACAAGTAATCATTGAATAAAATATCTTAGGAAAAAATGTTTGTTGTTTAAATCAATATAGACACATTTTCATGTCAACAAAACAGCAAAGAAAAATATGCTCAATATCCATGGACCTACATTCCCTTCAGGAAAATCTATGTAAAGATTTAGCAGAGTAAAAGGAGGAGTGAATAAAAATAAAAAATTCAGGTATGGAAAGTTATATTTTTGTGAGTTTTGCAATTCAAAAATAGATGAAATCATGATGGAATGATTTATGAAAAAAGTTTCAAAATTTAATACTGAATCAAAATATTATAGAAAATATTTATTTGGTGTGATCACACTGTTGTAATAGTATAGAATATCTATAACGAGGATGTAATTACAATATCTGGAAAAGTCGAGCATTAGAAACAAAAAAAAATATGAATCCCAATTTCCTATTAAACCAGAAGCCAAAATGTATTGATTTGTTTATAAAGTGTATTTTTGTTAACTTTAATGTAAGTTTCAGATAATTGAAATTATTGAAATCAATAAAGAAAATAAAGCACTTAGAATTTAATAAGTTGAGTGCATTGAAAGCATAGAGACAATAAAGTATAAATACACAAATAATTTCAAGTAAATCGCATGTATAGCTATAAATATGTAATATATATTTGATATGTACATATATATAACTACATATATAATTACAGTTAATTTATTTAAACATGTGTATCATGCAAACATATATTTTGTATATAATGTATACGTGTGTTATAGGATATTTGTTTAAGTCATTTGATGTTATCTAAACATTTGGCCTAAGTAGGAGCAAAAGCAAATCCTAGTGTTATATATTTCCTATCTCCCCTCTTTGTTTTTTTTTTTTTTTTTGAGACAGAGTCTCACTGTGTTGCCCAGGCTAGAGTGCCCTGGCGTCATCCTCGCTCACAGCAACCTCAAACTCCTGGGCTCAAGCGATCCTCTTGCCTCAGCCTCCCGAGTAGCTGGGACTACAGGCATGCACCACCATGCCCGGCTAATTTTTTCTATATATTTTTAGTTGTCCGATTCATTTCTTTCTATTTTTAGTAAAGACGGGGTCTCGCTCTTGCTCAGGCTGGTTTCGAACTCCTGAGCTCAAACAACCCGCCCGCCTCGGCCTCCCAGAGAGCTAGGATTACAGGCGTGAGCCACCGCGCCCGGCCCACTTGATATTTTTTTTTTTAACATTCACCATTTTGAACCTTCTCTTTCTCCTCTTGCTGCTGTAATATCTACCTCAAACTTTTGCTTTCTATTGTAAATATTCTAAAGCCACAGCAATAATTATAGGAAACAGATAAATTTTAGTATTTGAAAATTTTTAAATATTAGAAGTAGAAACAGTATAGTTGATTTATGCTTCTTTGATTATTTCTAAATTACAGGCAAAAACTGTATTACCATGCAACAAAAGCTATGACCCACTTTACAGATGAATGTGTTAAAAAGTACGAGGCATTTTTGGATAAGTCAGAAGAATGGATGAGGTAAGTAAACTTGTTTTCAAGTGATTTGTGGTTGACTGCACAATATAATGTATATTGCGTGTCTTAAGTAAGAATATTTCACTAAGCTGCTTATTAATCAATTCTTTTTGGATTTCAGAAAGATGCTTCATCTTAGGAAACAGTTACTATCTCTAACTAATCAGTGTTTTGATATTGAAGAAGAAGTATCAAAGTATCAAGACTATACCAATGAGGTACAGCTATCAAAAGTATCTAGAAAAAAATGGCTTTTCTCCATTAGGAAAAACTAAAATTCTTCTCACTTTATATCTGATAATGATTGAGAAGAGATAAATAAGACATATAATGTGCCTATATTCAGTTCTACTCACCCATTTTTGAATACGGATTTTCAGCGAAATTTTAAGAAGTTAGATGTTTTATAACTGAAAACATCTGATAAACCATTCTTTTATCATCTATAAGAAAAGTTTCTAAAAAGGGTATTGATTTAAGTATTGTATCATTTTAGACAAATAGAAATTTAAAGCTATAAAAGACACATTAAAAGCTGTAACACTTGATCTAAGATCTGTAGTCAGTAATTTTGTTCTGTGATTAATGCAGTTTTTCAATGTTTTAGTTACAAGAAACTCTGCCTCAGAAAATGTTTGCAGCTTCCAGTGGAATCAAACATACCATGACCCCAATTTATCCAAGTTCTAACACATTAGTGGAAATGACTCTTGGGTAAGAATCTTATCATTTGGTAACTATAATATTTCCATTTGCTTTTATTTCAGTTTGTGATCTTGCTCTTATATTTTGAAATTTTTGATGTTTGTTATGAATACAATGTTTTGATAATGTTAATGACTAGTTACATTTAGAAAACTAAAACATAATACATAATTCTAAAACATTTGCATACTTTTTTTGAGCAAAAGTGCTTATCTTTATTTTGTATATATAGTATGAAGAAATTAAAGGAGGAGATGCAAGGGGTGGTTAAAGAACTTGCTGAAAATAATCATATTTTAGAAAGGTGAGTAATGCAAAAATTATCCTGTATTGCAATTTTCTATGCCAGTGAGTACAGATACATTTATGCTTATACCAGTAGAGTAAGCAGTAGGAAAGGGACATAAAATCAGAACACTTACGTTTTTTCCTGTCAGCATGACTGTGAATTCATGATGCCTTTTAAGGGTTGATTGCATTTTATAGAAGCACTGGTTTTTAATAGAATTATTTGCTTATTTGAACCAGTGTGTAAAAACCAAGATCTTTTCATGATGTTTTTTGTAACATTTGTTCACTGGAATCGTAATTTTCAATTTGGGGAATCAGAGTTGCTTGTAAGGTACCAGCACCCTGGTGCTGAGTAGCCTGCGGAGGAGCCCTCTGCAGACTCCTCGCAGGCGACTGCCATAGGTAGATGTGGTGTCTGCTTATTGCCTACAGAATCCTAACAGATAAGGCCAAAAGAGAGTTGAAAATGTACAGAGCCAAAAGAGTCTATTTGGGGTGCCTGTTTTCCTTATCCTGATTCCTCAAAGAAGTTAAATCATATTTGGCTCTGTAACAGAGCCCTTTCTTTTTCAAGCCCTTAGGTGTTCCTCTACAGGTTCTCTAACCCTTGCAATGCTAATAAAAATATCTCACATTTATTTTCACACTGCATAATCTCACTTACCCTGCATTACAGCCTTGTAGAGTATCACAGCAGGTAGTCTATCCATGTTCTACAGGTATTAAATTCATACCCCAAGAAGATGAACTGGAGCTAGAATGCAGCGTCCTGGCCTTCCCTGTTTGTTGGGAATTTAAGTTTCTGATTTTTCACAATTACAAACCATGCTTCAGTGAACATCCTTGTGTATATATCTTAATTTTTGAGGGATCAATTTCTAGATGTGGAATTTCTGGGTTAAGAGGTATGCACATTTAAATTTTGGTGGTTATTACTAATTTGTTCTTTAAAAGGGTTGTATGTTATAGTCCTAAACACACAAAGCCTATGCCTTTGAAAACACTGAATGTTATCAGTCTTTTAAATGTTTGCAAATTTGTTTAGTAAAAACAGATGTCTTGTTTTAATTTATATTTCTTTGATTAATAGTGATGTCAGACATCTTTTTATGTGTTTATTCAGTTTTTATTTTTTCTGGAAATTGCCTCTTGGTTTTTTTTTATCTTTTTTGTTCATTTATAGAAACTACATAGTACTTCCCTAACTTTTTATAGTATGCCGTTTACAGTTTCTTCACAACTTTAGCTAAATCTTAAATTTATTCTGTAAGGCTAAGATCAGCAAGTAGAAGAGACTGTTAAGATATGCTTTAACAGACTTTTACATTGAACCACTTATGCCTTGTGGAATAAAATCCCCACTTCCTAAAACACATCCAGTAAGTTAGTTCCTCCGATGTTTTATTTGCAGGTTTATCTGACAATATATGAGTAATATAACATGACATAATCTTAATTTAAATGATAAGTGACTACATAAGGATTTGTGACAGAACTAGTGATGGAAGCTAAAGTCTTATGCGGAGTATTGTGTCTCCATGGAGACACATGGAGTCACTATGTCTCCATGTGGATATCCCACAATCCCTTCAGATTTTTTTTGTGTTTAAAATCATCCATCCCAACTCAGTTTTGCCTCTAATTTCCTCATCCTGTTCAGTGAAACCACCTTTCTCCTACTCCCTTAAACGTAAATTATTTTAGACGCTTATTCTTTACTCCCTCTCAACTTCCTTCAAAATGCTCTCATATTCCCCTCATCACCCTCACTCAGATCTCCTCTCCCCTTCACATGTGAGCTGTGGGGAATAACCTACTAACCTATTTTTCCTTAACCCCACACTTTTCCCATCTGCCATGGGTGTTATAGCCAAACTATCTTCCAAAATAATGATATAATCATGTTACTCCCTTGGCTTGAAAATTTTCTAAACTTTTCCTAAAAAGCCAAATCTAAATTCATATTTTCATTCAAAGAATATAATGGTCTGGTCTCAGCCTATTTACACAACTGTACTTCCCACTGCTCCCCCAAATTACATTCTGTTCTAGCAAGGTACCGTTCCTCACCGGTCCTTGAGCATGTCACACTTACTCCCAACCCCACATCTTGGCTTATAAATCTCCCCCCACCAGAAAGAAATTATTAGTTCTTACTGATACTTTCTCAATCACATCACTCCCTATTTTCTTCGTATGTTTGTGATAATACCATGCTGTTTCAATAACAAATAGAACAAATCACAGTCGCTTGAATTCTTTAAAAATAACTATATATTCCTCTGAAAAGCATTCTATTTTTTTAAATGTTGGGGGGACAAATAAATGAATCTTCTGAGAGTACCTTTTTTCTTTCGTGCTTTAGGTTTGGCTCTCTAACCATGGATGGTGGCCTTCGCAATGTTGACTGTCTTTAGCTCTATAAGACGTTTGAGAAAAGTTTCAGTTTGCACAAGAAAATAATGCTGGGGCATTAAATGAATGGCTTTATAGGTGGGCTCTCGTTTCTACAGTTCAGTATTTGATGTGGTCATGTAAATATGTACAATATTGTAAATACATTAAAAATATATAAATTTTTGGCTGCTGTGAAGATGTAATTTTACCTTTAAACATTTATAATTACGTGAGGAAATTTGACCTCAGTGAGCACGAGAAGAAAGCCATGACCGACTGAAATGTTGAGATCCTCTACTCTGAGTGAGGCCAAATAAGTCATTCTCTCTGCCTACTGGAAATGTTTTTAAGTGGAACCACAACTGGCATCCTTATGAATGAGAAAGACTGTGAGAACTGGTGCGTTTGTAAATGGAAGAATGGAGAGGTGGCTACTGTGAGTGGGGAACAGAACCGAACCACTGTTTTACTAGAGTCACAATTTTTTTGAGAAGAATAAAGTGGCATTATTTCATTTTACAAGGTGCCCAGATCCCAGTTATCCTTGAGTCCATTTAATTTCAGATGAATTATTGAGCAAAATTTCTAAAGGTAATTCATTATTAAAAACTATTCATTTTCCCTTTGGCCATAAATGTATAATTGTCATGAAAGTTTTAGGGTCATTCAATTGTTTTAAGCTGTATATTTCTTTACTTTAATTCTGCTTAATATTTCATGGGAAAAAAATCAATAAATTTCTCAATTTTAACGTAAAGAGTTTGTGTGTTTCTGTGTATCCAGTTTGACAAGCAAAAGTTATCTTTTGAAAGAAACAATATGGGTAGTAATGATAAATTATTCTCAGAATATTGGATATAGGGACAATTTTGTCTCTGCTAAGCCCATTAATTCCAAATTGAGAAGTTCTTTCATAAATTCATGCTATACACATTAAAAGGGAACATCTTTGAAAAATCTATCCCCAGTTGTAGACTAAGGATTGTACTCAGCAAGAAATTATTTCAGGCCGGGCACGGTGGCTCATGCCTGTAATCCTAGCTCTCTAGGAGGCCGAGGCGGGCAGATCGTTTGAGCTCAGGAGTTCGAGACCAGCCTGAGCAAGAGCGAGACCCGTCTCTACTAAAAAAATAGAAAGAAATTAATCGGACAACTAAAAATATATAGAAAAAATTAGCCGGGCATGGTGGCGCATGTCTGTAGTCCCAGCTACTCGGGAGGCTGAGGCAGGAGGATCGCTTGAGCCCAGGAATTTGAGGTTTCTGTGAGCTA
>CAUYRB010052720.1:0-26356 GCA_963574695.1 Propithecus perrieri
TTACTATTCCCTGCCTATTGAGCTATTCCTTTGCATTTCCATATTAATTTAGTTTCAGCTTGCCTATTTTTGTAAAAATAGAATTTGAAATTTTGATAGGGATTGTATTGAATCTGTAGATCAATTTTGGGACTGTTGCCATCCTAATTATCTTAAATTTCCCCATCTGTTACATAGCTATCTTTGTGTTTTTTCGGGTCTTATTTAATTTCTTTCAGCAGTGTTTTGCAGTTTACCGTGCACGAGTCTTACATTTCTTTTGTTAAATTCTATTATTTTTAAGCTATTTGAACATGAGAATTGTTTTCTTAATTTCATTTTTGGATTTTTCATTGCTAATGTGTAGAAATGGAAATTATTTTGTATATTGATCTTGTGTCTGAAACTTTGGTGAATTAATTTATTAGGTCTAATAATTTTAGGGCAGATTCTTTTGGATTTTCCTCATAAGTTCATGTCATCTACAAATTGAGACAGCTTTACCTTACCCTTTTTCCCTTTTATTCTGAATGTTTTTAATTTTATTTGCTTGACCAAATGGCCTGGCTAGAACCTTCAGTACAGTGTTGAATAGAAGTGGCCAGAGTGGACATCATTTACTTCTGCTTAAATGTAGGAGGAGAGTTTTCAGTCTGTCAGGAGCAAGTCCTATATTAGCTGTGTTTTCTTCGCAGATGTCCTTGTGTAGGTCGAGGAATTCCCTTCCATTCCCAGAACTTTAGTGTGTGTGTGTTAATGAAAGGATGCTGAATTTTGTCAAATAGTTTTTCTGTGTCTGTTGAGATGGTTATATGTTTTTCTCCTTTTATTCTAATAATGTGGTGAATAACATTGATTGGTTTTATATGTTGAACCAATCTTGCCTTCCTCGGTTAAATCCTAATCAATCAAATCATAGTGTGTAGTTCTTTTTATATTCTGCTTGATTCAGTTTGATAATATTTTTTTGAAAATTTTAGTGTCTATATTTATAACAGTTATTGTTATAATAGTTTTTTTTCTATTTCTATCATTAGTAAATATAATTTTCTAATGATTTCTTTGACTGGTTTTGGTGTCAAGGTGATACTGGCCTCATATTATAGAATGCATTAGAATGTGTTCCCTTCTCTTCTATTTTTGAAAGAATTTGTAAAGGATTGGTGTTGATTATTCCTTAAACATTTGGTAGTATTCTCCAGTGAAGTCCAGTGATACTGGGCTTTTCTTTGTAAGATTTTTTTAAATTACTCAATCAATTTACTTATCTATTCAGATTATCTGTATTGTTGAATCAGTTTTAATAGTTGTTTTATTCTAGAAAGTTGTGCATTTCATCTTGATTATCTAAGTTGTTGTTTTACAGTTGTTTATATTGTTATCTGTTGTCTCTTCTTATTTCTGTAATATTGGTGGTGATGTTCCCTTTTTCATTCCTAATTTTAGTAACTTGGTTCTTCTCCCTTTTTTCTTGGCCAGTCCAGCTACGATTTTGTCAGTTTGTTGATCTTTTCAAATACATAACTTTTGGTTTTGTTGTTTTTCTTTACTGTTCTCTAGCTCTATTTTGTTTATTTTTAGTTTAATATTTATATACTTTTCCTCCTTCTACTTGCCTTTTGTCAGTTTGTTCTTTTTTTTTTTTTAAGTTTCTTAAGGTGGAAGAATGGAAGGGTCAGGCTACTGATTTAAGATCTTTCTTTTTCTACCTTCATTTCTGAAAAATATTTTTGAGGACATGGAATTCACGGGAGACAATTCTTTGCCATAAGTGCTTAAAAAATGTCATGTCACCTTCTTCTAGCCTCTGTGGTTTCAGATGAGAGATCTACTCTTATTCAAAGTGTTGTGTTGCCATAATTAATATGTCATTTGTGTCTCTTATGATGCTCTCATGATTTCTTCTTTAGTTTTCAGAACTTTAATTTTGTTGTAGGTTGACTTAGGTTTCATAGTGTATATTCAGATTAGGGTTTGCTCAGGTAAGGCTGTGGTGGAGATTTCCGTATGGGAAGGGGTTTACATGGTTTGAAACTCCCACTGGTGCCAAAGGAGAAATTGCCTGGGGTTCTTATCAAGTGCTGAGTTGCAGTGCAGAAAGGGAAGAAGGGGCAGTGAGGCTTAAAGGATATTATCACTGAGACATCAAAAAATGGAGTCAGACTCATTTCAGTGAAGGTGTATTTTATTTATAACCCTTAATGTGGTCTACCGTGGTGCATGTTTTATGTGCGCTTGAGAGGAGTGTGTATTCTGTTGTTTTTGGAGGGAGTATTCTATAAATGTCAATTAGATCAATCTGAGTAATAGTGCTATTCAAGTCAACTGTATCCTTACTGATTTTCTGCCCACTTGATATACTATTATTGAAAGAGGTATGTTAGAATCTCCAGCTATATTAACGAATTTGCCTGTTTTTTCCTTGCAGTTCTATCAGTGTTTGCCTCATATATTTTGACACCCTGTTAGCTATATATGCCATAAAGATTATGAGGTCTTCTTGGAAAATTCACTCCTTTATCATGCAATGCATCATTTTCCAATTGACAGTTTTCCTGTTTTGAAGGCTGATTTGTCTAAAATTAATATATTTACTTTAACTTTATTTTCTATTGTTAATATGGTATATCTATATCCATTCCTTTACTTTTAACCTATCTGTGCCTTTATATTTAAAGTGGATTTCTTGTAGACGAAATATAGTGAGTACAATCGTCTTTGACAATCTCTGTCCTCCAATTTGTGCATTTACACCATTTATATTTAAAGTAGTTATTGATGTGGTTGGATTAATATCTAAGATGTTTGTAACAATTTTGTATTTGTTATACTTGTTCTTTGTACATTTTTCTTCCCCTCTTCCTCATGCCTCTCTGATTTAGAGTATTTTATGATTCCACTTTCTTAGTGTATCAATTATAATCTTTTAAAAATTGTTTTAGTGGTTGCCTTAGAATTTGCAATATCCATTTAGAGCTTACCTACATCCACTTTCTATAACACAATACTGTTTCATGGCTAGCGCAGGTAACTTAGTACAGACTATTCCCAATTTCTTCTTCCTGCCCCTGTATTTCTCGTATTCATTTGACTTATCCATAGGCAATTCTATGGGTTGAATTGTATTTCCCCCGACAAAGAGACATGTTGAAGTCCTAACCCTCAGTACCTCATAGTGTGACCTTATTTGGATATAAGCTTGTCTTTTCATTTTCTTGACAATGTTCTTTACAGAGAAGAAATTTTAAATTTTAACAAAATCCAGATTATCAATTCTTTTTTTTTTCATTAATCATGCCTATGGTATTGTAATTAAAAAGCCATCACGATGCCCAAAGTCATGTAAGTTTTTTCCTATGTTATCTTCTAGGAGTTTTGCATTTTACATTCAGGTCTGTGATACATTTTGAGTTACAAGGTCTGTGTCTAGATTAATTTTGTTTATTTTTTGCCTGTTGGTGTCCAGTTATTTCAGTGCCATTTGTCGAAAAGACTGTCTTCACTCCCTTGTATTGCCTTTGCTCTTTTGTCAAGGATCACTTGACTGTATTCACATGGGTCTGTTTCTGGGCTCTTTATTCTGTTTTGTTGATCTATTTGTCTGTTCTTAGCTAACACTGCACTGTCTTGATTACTGTAGCTTTAAAGTCAGCCTTGAAGTCGGATAGTGCAAGTCCTCCAACTTTGTTCTTTTCCTTTAGTATTGAATTTGCTATTATATGTATTTTTCCTTTCCATATAAATGCTAGAATCAGTTTGTTGATATCTACAAAATAACTTCCTAGGACTTTTATTGGGATTGCATTGAATCTATAGATCAAGTTGAGAAGAATTGACATCTTGGCAATATTGGATCTTCCAATCCATAAACGCGAAATATCTCTCCATTGATTTCATTCTTCCTTGACGTCTTTCACCAGAGTTTTAAAATTTTCCCCATATAGGTCATGTACATAGTTTGTTAGATTTATGCATAGGGATTTCAGTTTTTTAGGTGCTGATATAAACGGTAATGTGTTTTTAATTTCAAATTCCATGTGTTTATTGCTGGCATACAGGAAAATGATAGACTTCTGTATGCTGACCTTGTGTCCTGCAACCTTGCTATAGTTGCTTCTTAGCTTCAGGGGTCTTTATTGAGATTTCTTCAAGATAATAATAATAATTAATAATAAGTCCGCTGTAATTAAGGTCTATCTCCCCCCTTGGATTTTTGCAGTTTGAGTAAGATATGTCCAGGTGTAGATATTTTATTTATCCTGTTTGGTGTCCTCTGAGGTGCTGGACCTGCGGTTTTGTGTCTGTCATTGATTCGGGAAAGTTCTCAGCCACTATTACTTCAAATATTTGTTCTGGTCCATCCTCTCTTTCATCTCTCTGGCACTCCAATTTATGCATATGTTACTCCTTTTGACATTGCCCCACAGTTCTTGTATATTCTGTTTTGCTTTATGTTTTTCTTGCATTATTCTTTTTTCTCTTTGTCTTTTAGTTTGAGAAGTTTCTATTGACATATCTTCAAGCTCACTGATTCTTTCCTTGGCTGAGTCCAGTCTGTTAATGAGCACAGCAAAGGCATTAATTCTTCATGTTAAATGTTTTTGATTTCTAGTTTTTCATTTTGATCCTTTTTTAGAGTTTCTGATCTCTCTGGTTGAGTAACCCATTTGTTTTTTCATGCTGTCTGTTTTCCCATTAGAGTCTTCAACATGTTAATCATGGTTATTTTAAATTTCTTGTCTGATAATTTCAAAACCTATGTTGTATCCAAGTCTGGTTCTGATGCTTGTGTTGTCTCTTCAGACTGTTTTATATTGCCTAAAATTTAGAATTCCGTGTGGTTTTTTTGTTGAAAGCCAGTCATAACACATCTAGTAATAAGATCTGAGGTAAATAGGTCTTTAGTGTGAGATTTTATGTTAATGTGGGTAGGAGTTGGACTGTTCTTAATGTTTGAATTGTAGGTGTGAAGGTCTTTAAATTACTCTGTTGTCTTTGTTTTTGGTTTACCTTGTTGTCTTTGATTTTACTTAAGAACTCTTTCTTAGTCAGAATCTGTGTCATCCTTTCAGCTGTAATCTACTGTTACACTGGAGCCCTGTTAACGTAGTGGTAAAAAGTAGGATGGAGAAGCACTCTGGAATCTTATGGAGAAATCTAAGTCCTTTAGTGGGCCTGTGTCATGGGCTGGGCCTTTGCAAGTGTTTCTTAGCTTTTCACCTTGCTGCTGTAGGCTAGACAGGAAGCCTGGATGGGCTCAAGCAGGGCAAACACCCTTCCCTTTTACCTCGTGCGGCAAATTTCTGGTAAAGGTTTTCTCACGAGGAGGAGAGCTCTGTGACGGCAAGTGCACTGATCACGTATCAAAATGGTAACTTTGCCTCTCCCCCTCCAAGACATAAGGCAATTTTCCTCTACTCTTCCCAACGAGAACCTGGTTGGGGTTCCTGGAGGTAAAATCTATGGAAATGTGGGCTCTTTCCTAAGACTATGGCCAGAGGAGTTCCATGCTCATGCTAGTCCACACCCAGGCTCCGGCAACCTGTCAAAATTACCATTTAAGTGTTTCTGTTAGCTTATGGCTTCAGCAGTGTCAGCTCCTGGTAAGCTGATCTCGGCGCTGAATCTCCGTATTTACCTGTCTCTCCAAATTTGGAGGCAGTCTCCTCTGCAACCTTAATTCTCTAATGGGTCCAAAAGTCATTGATTTTCAGTTTGTTCAGCTGTTTTCCTGTTGTAAGAAGTGATAATTTTCCAGCTTTTTAAACTGAAAATATCCAGTGTATTTTTCACCTCCTAGGAATTAGATTTCATCTCAGCAAGATTGGGTTTGGCTTTTGTTATACCTTCTGTGTCTCAACGGCCAAGCGCGGTGGCTCACGCCTGTAATCCTGACACTCTGGGAGGCCAAGATGGGAGGATCCCTTGAGCTCAGGAGTTCAAGACCAGCCTGAGCTAGAGCGAGACCCTGTCTCTTACAAAAAGACAAAAAACAGCTGGGCGTGGTGGTGTGCATCTGTAGTCCCAGCTACTCGGGATGCAGAGACAGGAGGATCACTTGAGCCCAGGAGCTGGAGATTGTAGTGAGCTATGATGATGCCACTGCACTCTACGAAGTGAGACCTTGTCTCAACAAAACAAACAAACAAAAAAACCTCGAGGAAACTGAAACATATGCGGCACAGTTAAATAACTTTTTATTTCATTGTCAGAGCTAACATCTGTGTCAGTTCTGGGTTGGTTTTATTTGATTGATTTTTGTCCTTATTTGGGGATTTTGATTAGATACTAAATATTGAGAATTATATGTTGTTTAGATCCTGGATATTTTTGTTTTTCTACAAATACAGGGATTTGTTCAGGGATGCAGTTATGTAATTTGAAACAGTTTGGTCCTTTCAAGTTTTCTTTTACTGTGGTTTAGGTAGGTTCAGAGCAGTGCTCAGTCTGGGGCTGGTCATTCCCTGCTACTGAGACGGGACCCTCTGAGTACTTTACCCAATGATGCACGTATCCTAGATACTTCCAGCCTGGCTGCTGGAAACAGGCTCTGTTGAGTTCTGTGTCTGTGCTGGGTACTCTTCCTGCTAATCATTTGGGGTGGTTCCTTTCTGGCCTCGGATTTCTCATGCACAAGTGCTGACAGTAAGTACTCTATCTGGATACATGCTGGGGACTCTTTCTGTGCAGCCCTCTTCTCTCTAGTGCTCTGTTCAGAAAATCTATCTGCCGTGGGTTCCCCATAGTCAACTCCTTCTTCTCAGTGCACGGAGTGGTCATGGGCTGCACCACGTTCTTCCCTCTGTGCCAGGACCTGGCGTGCTCAGTTCATCATGGAACCAATACAGTGCAGACAGCTCGAAATATCAATGAAGTGTTTAGGAAGGATGTGGCTAATGAATGCACAGTAAATTCTGGTGACTTTAATCTTGAGCATGAGCCACGTGGGTGACCCGAGACCAAGGTGGATAATGATGAGCTGAAAGCTGTAGTGGAAGCGAATCCATCTCAACCTACATCTGAATTAGCAGCAAGGTTTGACATTACTATTCCAACAATACTGGACCATTTGAAACAAATGGGCAAGGTAAAGAAGCTGGATAGATGGGTACTGCGTGAATTAAACGAGCACCAGAAGGGAAATCTTCTCGAAGCTTGCCTTTCTTTGCTATCACAACATAAAGGCGAACCATTTATATTGCTATGTGTGATGAAAAATGGATTCTTTTTGACAATTGCAAGTGTTTGGCACAATGATTCGATAAAGACAAAGTGTTGAAATGTAGTCTAAAACTGAATATTCATCAAAAAAAGCTAATGATATCTGTCTGGTGGTCCAGCGCTGGTATTATCCACTACGACTTCATGAAACCTGGTCAGTTGATTACAGCAGATGTCTACTGCAACCAACTGGGTGAAATGATGAGGATGCTTGTGATTAAACACCCAAGATTGGTCAATAGAGACAGGCCAATCCTCTTGCAAGATAACGCTCAACCACATGTTGCGCAAACAGCACTGCTCAAACTACAGAAGCAGGACTTGGAAACTCTCTGTCATCCACTGTATTCACCAACCTTGCACCAACTGATGACCACTTCTTCCAGGCTTTGGACCACTTCTTGCAAGGAAAAATATTCAATTCTCCACAAGCTGTGGAAAACGCCTTTCGCGATTTCATCGCCACTCTCTCTCCAGGCTTCTTCGCTGCTGGCATAAAACAAAAAAAAGCTACTGTTAAGATGGCAAAACTGTGTCAATAGTGTAGGTGCATACTTTAATTAATTGTACTGCTTCTTGTTTGAGATATGATAAACTACACTTTTGATTTGAAATCAGACATTTCATATTTAATGAGCTACTATAAGCCCCAGGATAGTATTTTCAGATGTACATTTCCTGAATGCTTGATAGAATTTTTTTCCAAAATTACCTGAGCCTGAGGCTTGTTGTTAATATTTGGTAGGTAGATTTAAGACTACTGATTAACTAATATAATTTATTCGAAGGTTAGACATCTATTCAAGGGTTTCCATTTATTTTTGATTTATTAATAATTTTTATTTTTGTAATAAATTGTCCATTTTTATAGTTTTAAAATAAGTTGGTATAAAATAGTTCACATATTGCTATGGTCTGAGTGTATGTGTCCCCCTAAAGTTCATATGTTGGAACTTAGCCCCTGCAGTGATAGTATTCAAGGGTGTGGCCTTTGGGGGTGATTAGGTCATGAAGGTGGAACCCTTGTGAGTGGGACTAGTGTTCTTACAAAGGAGGGAGGCTGTTTG
Source organism: Propithecus perrieri (assembly GCA_963574695.1). Lineage (NCBI taxonomy): Eukaryota > Metazoa > Chordata > Mammalia > Primates > Indriidae > Propithecus > Propithecus perrieri. Next base: position 8,268 of record CAUYRB010052720.1, read on the forward strand.
GCCATGTGAGGACACACAGAAGGCACCATCTATGGGCAACAGGCCCTCACCATACACCGAATCTGCTGAGGCCTTGATCTGGGACTTCTCAGCCTCCAGAACTGTGAGCAATAAATTTTGTTGTTTATAAATTACCCGTCTCAGGTATCTGTTATAGCAGCCCTAACTGCCTGAGACATATAGCTTATAGTTCTAAAGTCTCTACATATTACTATACAGTCAGCCTCCTATATCCACAGGTTCCACATCTGCAGATTCAACCAAGCATGGATCAAAAATATTTGAAAAAAATAACCAATAAAAAATAATAATATAACAATAACAAATAATACAAAATAAGAAACCAATATAGTATAACAACTCTTTACACAGCACTTACATTGTGTTAGGTATTATAAGTAATCTAGAAATGATTTAAAGTATACAGGAGATGTGTGTAGGTTGCATGTAAATATTATGCCATTTTATATAAGAGACTTGAGCACCCAAGATTTCTGTATCCATTGAGGGTCCTGGAACCAACCCCCCATGGATACCAAGAGATAACTGTGGTCTCTATTTCATTCTTAATATTTTTTCTTTTCTTCTTTTTATTTTTAGAGTCTGCCTATGTTATTAGTCATGCTTTTCATGATCTTCTCTATTTTTTTGTTTACTGCTTCATAAATTTTCACCCATTTCAATTATCTGTGTTTAGATTCTTCAATTTCTCCTTGTAATTCAGCCAATTCTACCTTTATTTATATTCTACAACTATGTTATTAGGGACCCAGAGGCTCTGGGTTGCTGTAGTTTTCCGGCCAATTGGTCTTTCTGTCAAGTCGAAGGATTCTTTTTCTCAGTAACAATTACCTTTTGCCTTAAAGTTTATTTTATTAAACCACTGTCTTTTGATTAATATTTTCCTGCTATATTTTTTCTATCCCTTTAGTTTCTTTTTCTTAACTTAATATTTTCAATTTATGCTTGACCATTGTTTAAAGACTAAAACAGGTGTAGGTGAGTGGGATGAGGAACTTCTGGCAGGTACGTCAAGGTCGCTATGGGAGTCCTGTGTCCTGTCATCCCTGCCACCACCCTGTCTCGGAAATTATTCTGGGTATGAAAAGTTCTAGATTCTTGAGTTGAGCTTTGGGGAGCTTTCATAATCTGGCCCAAACCTGTATTTATCCACTTAATTTTTTCCCCAATAATTCTTTCAAAAGAGGTTTTGTTACATTAATAAGAATCCCTGACACCATGCTAGATATTTGAGTACAAGTGGTCTAGGTCGGCAGTGTCCCCACCACCGCAGAGTGAGGTGTGGGATTTCTCTGTGACCCCAGGGCCAAATAGGACCACTCCTCTTCCTTTTGCTTTTCTCAATTAGTCTCTCTGCTGTTTTCCCTCACCCCTGCAAACCCCAACTTTCCAACCACCCATTTAAAGAATGTAGAAAGCTGAACCAGAAGTGCCCATGGGGAGCCCAGTCTTTCATCCTAAGGACGGGGACTGAGACCAGCAGGGGAGAGAAGGCACCTGCTGGTTAGTGCTGGCCTGCTCGCCACCTGTCCCGCCTGTGTCCTCTCTCCCACGGCCCGGTGGCTCCTCTGACCTTGCTCCTGCTCTGTGTCCACCCAGCCTGCTCTTCACATTGCAGCTCAGGTTCCGTATCTGTGACAAATCCCTTCCATCCCTTGACCTAGAGCACGAGTACCACCCTCCAGGCTCACCTAGTAGCCATGGCTGTCCCACACGCTGTCAGCCTTTCTTCCTCATTGTCCTGTGCCGTGAGAAAGCTGCTACGATGTGACTTTGTGTGGGTTTGTGAACTGTTCTCCAAGCATTCCATAAGCAGTTGGGGAAGGGAACAGCCCTCTGTGCCTCTCCAGCAGAGTCCTGCAGAGATTAGATCACCAGGTACCTCTGTATAGGTTCCTGCCTGTCTTCTGTGTCCCACAGTGAGCTCCCCCTGAGGGCGGGGTAGCAGGGGTGGGACAGGCAGAGCCTTGAGCCTATTTGTGTTTGCCCAGCTCCCAGCTTAGAAGCCCGCCCCTGGGAGTGGAGGCCACAGTCAGTCTGTTGATTCGAGGAGCTGGTGCAATCCATTTCCTCTCTTTCTCCTCCACCCCTGCATGTAAACTGCCCTCTTTTCTATTCCCAAGGCTCCTGCCTTCATTCTGACTACAGATTTCACAGAAATGCTGCTTTCTCTGCACCAAGACCGCTCAAAGCCTAGGGGAGACCACTTCAGTGATGAATATACCCAGTGACACTTCAAAATTGCTGCCCCAAACATTTAAAAAATATCTGCATTTTAAATCAAAAATAGTAATTTTTAATGCTTCTCTTTCAACCCACCACAAAAGTGTGTCTTTTTCATAGTTGTTAGTGAAGGAATCTCCTCTGGTCCATTTGAGAACCTGACATGCTCTGCATATAAAATTGATAGCTGAAGATTTTTTTTACAGTAGTAGTCAAGATTAGAGCTGTGTTTTGGCATTTTCCTCCCCACTCCTCTCTCTGCTTGAGCCATTTGGCTTTTCCTCCAGTTCTGGCTCTGCGCAGGCCTCTCGGAATGGAGCCCTGAGTGACTGATGCTGCCCAGGCCGCCAGCGTGCCCGCGAGCCCGTGCGCAGCTCCATCTGGAAGGACGCCCCGCGTCGTCAGGTGCTGGCTGCCCACTGGAATATGAGCCCCAGGATCACACCTGTCTGGGGACATTGAGTTACCAAATTATTTCACCACTGCAACTTTTTAGGTTACTCCATGTTTGGGTTAATTAAATTTATTCTAACACACATTTATTAACCACCCACATTTTCGCAAGAGACCGAGGTAGGAGCTGTGTTCTCAGTGGATGCCATAAATTAGTGGGGGAGGTAAACGCAGGAGCGGCAGGCAGGCGGAGAGACAGGCGTCTAAAGAGGCACAAGGTGTCAAATGCAGAGGCCAGGTCATTACTCCAGAACACAGGTTGGGAAATCTCGGAGGAGGAAGGATTTCATCCGGTCCCTGAATGAGGAGGACGGACATCAAGACTGGGGGCAGGGGTGGGCTAGAGGCATTTCGGATGAAGGGAAAGGTATAAACAACACGGCCTACATGGGAGCAGGTGAGGAGGTTAAACATAAAGTCTCAAGTTGTGGAGGACAAGGGGGATGTTTAATAGTGCGACACGGGAAGTGTCACGTCTTCCACAGTCCCTCAGCTCAGACCCACGCTGGAGGTTCTTTTAACCATAAAACGTGAGCAGAGCAAATACCTACCTGCCCTGTGGGAGAGAAAACTGCGTGCCTAAGAGGCAAAACTCGGCAGGAAACACCAGGATGGGGCAGGGCTGAGCGCCCCGAGCAGCGGCAGACATCCGGTTGGGCCTTGGCTTCTGCAGGAGTGAGGGGCACAGAGGACGTGAGCCAGCCTCATTTCTGCAGAGCCTGGGAGGGAGTCAAAATTCCTTGGCAGCGCAGGTTATATGCCTGGGAGTTACTCTAAACTTTGGTCAAATATATGACAGGAGACTCAAAACGTATTTTTTTTCATTGAAATCTTAGCAGGACTGTGTCAATAGGAAATGAGAATTCAATGCATAGCTGTGGGGACTGCGGGACCTGGGGATACCAGAGGGAAAAGAGCCAGCGTGGATGCACACAGCTCTTCCCTCAGAGGCACCTGGCTCAGGCTGGCACCAGTCTCCCTGGGGAGTGATGGGAAGTGTTTGCTAAGACACACTCTCCGTCTTTGTCTTTCAAAGTTCCCGTTGCAGAAAACCTCGTTCAGATTGGATTGGCTTTGTTTGCCAGAATAACTGGACAGTCCAAGGTCAGGGCTGGTTTGATCATGTCAGCGATGGGCCAGGATGTGGCTCCTTCATCTCTTGGCTCTGTCTCCTACCTGCCAGCCTTACCCTCTTGGGGTCACCTCCAGGGCTCCAGGACAACGTCCTCCTTTGTGCACGTCCAGCAAAAAGCGAGACTCTTTATTGCGAATGGTATGTGCATGAGGCCTGCATGGCCCTGACTGAGACTTATGCTCATCCAGGACCAGCCGCTGTGGAGATGAATGGTACCGATGGGGTAAAGGGCATTACCCAAAAGAAATCAGGGCACTAGGAGGTAAGATGAGTGATAGGTGTTCTTGGACTCACTCAAGCAATGTATACCTACCAAGTAACAGTTTAAGACCCAACTCAAATCTCACCTCCTCCCAGAAGCCCTCCCTGATTTACTGAGTGTGCACTCATTCTCTAGTGTTTCCTCCCTCATTTGTTACAGTCCTGTTTCCACGTCCAAACTGTGCGTTCTTTCAGTATCTATGTTTCCCTGCTACATACAGCACCAAATCTGGGGGGGGACAAGCTGAGACACAAGTGCACAGCCGTGGCGGTGCACACATACATACTACCTACTACAGGCTCCCTGGGCTCGTCTGCACGTCATGCTCAACCTCTCTGTGTGTGCACACTGTCACCCGGCCGTCCAGACAGCTGGCAAAACCTGGTGTCTCTGGGAGAAAGAGGCCCCGAGAAGCAGCTGTCATGCACAATTTTTTGTCTTCGCTAAAGTAAGCCCCCTCCCAGGATCCCCCAGGCTGCGTCTCTGCACCCCATTGACTGGAGAGCGTGGGCGCAACACAGCTTGCTCCAGGGCTCTGGGAGGCTGTGCTTGTGCGGCCCCAGACGGCTAACCCTGGCCAGCTCGCACCTTGGAGCTCCTGGCCTGCTTATCCAGTAGTAAGAAATCCTTCTAATTTAAATAATAATGAATTGGAAAAAAAGATGCATAGCATGTGTTCAGTGAACTGTGACCATCCTCCGCGTTACTCCCGGATCTGGCATTGAGGGGACATTATTAAACCCTTATCTCCGATGCGCACACTGAGCATGTTGCTGATGGAATCGTCAGAACACATTCGCTATTCTAGTCCCTGTGCTCTTAAGAACATGCCCTCCTTGTCTTGTCAGAGCAATAACTGAGAAAATGTTTTTCTTAAAAGGAGAGAACAGACACAGAAATCCACATTCTTTTTTGAGGTAAGAGGAGCACATGTTTTAAGATGGAAAATTATATTTTATTTCTTTCCAGAGTCAGGGACATGGAGTCAACCCATTATCAGGAAAACATCTTTCTTTTCTAGAATTTCTAATGCATCATTGGGTAAAGCCAGAGGCACCGGTGGAGTCCAACGTGTCCGCATTTCTGGCAGGTGGCCTGGCTCAGGAAATGCAGATCCTTTCGGCTCAGCCGTGTGCATCTTCTTTCTTCAACAAGCTGAAGTACGCAGTGCACACCACAAAATCAGACCTCAGCACAGCTGGTGGGGGCGGTGGCGGTCAGCCTGGCTGGCCACTGGCATGGAATCCAAGGTCAGGGGACAAAAGCAGTCAGTCTGAGCATCCTGTGGGAGTGTGACAAGGTGCCGGTGTGACCCTGCAGGAGACAGCATGGACAGGGGACAGCCAGAAGGGGTGGGTGGGGAGGAGGCCCCAGGTGTGGGACAGAGCCCAACCCGGGACTCCTGGCTGCCTGCTCTTCCTGGGGCTCCACCTGGAGGGTGGCGGGAGGCCAGGCCCAGGGCTGACTGCAGCCGTGTGCATCCTGCTGCCGCTGCTGACGTGGTGGCCTCTTTGACTCTCTTGGCGCCTCTTCGGGCCAGGATGAGGATGAAGGGAGAGAACAAATGCTATGTGCCCAGACTTTGGCACTGGTTATCGTGCAGCCCAGGACGCCAGTGGCGAACCTACGAAAGACCCCGAGGGATCCAAGTCGACACAGTGTTTCTGACATTCGGTATTTAAACATAATAGGTTGTATTGATTTCTTCTCTGCCACATGTTACTAACAAAATATTATTTCCCCTTATTAGGTAAGCAGAATTGACATGTCCTGGTGGCCCGGCCCATGCCGAGGAAGAACAACCACAGCCCTGCAGTGGAAGGTGGGCTGATCTGACCTCTCACAACGCGTGGAGCAGCGGCCCCAGTGAGATGCACTCACCTCAGCCACCGGTGGGCGCCACTCATCGCGGGAGCCCTCTTGCCTGTCCTGACCTGTCCCGAGTCTCACTGGCTCTCACTGTCCAAGTCGTCTGTTTCAGTAAAGCCCACCACCCCCTGCCCCTGTTATCCCAGCCCCACAGCCTTCCCTCTTGTCATTCCATGTCCCCATCCAGTCCCACCTGTGCACTTATGGGACTCCCAACCCTGCCTCCTCCAAGAAGCCTTCCTGGACTCCATCAGCCCAGGTGGAGCGTTGTAACATTGATTACTGAAGACTTCAGTGTGTCACCTTGTTATATGCTGTGCTGTCTTCTATCACCACCTTGCCCAGGGCTCACAAGCAGCAGGTGACAGGCCAGATCCAATTCGGGTCTGCCTGGCTGCACACCCATGGCTTCTCCTCTGCGGACCCAGCCGCAGCTGCAGCCTTTCTGTCTGACGCGTGTTTCCTCATCTCGCCAAGTCTCTGGGTGCTGCTGACGCTGTTCTGCGCGTCCCCGAAAAGGTGCTTGGAAATACTCGAGGATTCATGGCAGGCGCTCAGAGATGGTCTGATCCGCAGACGAGGAGACACAGCACCAGAGTGGCCCGCAGGCGCAGGCAGGTTCCAGCCGCGTTCTGTCCTGCGCTTGGCTTCCAGCGGAGCTGAGCCACGGGGAGGCCGCAGGCGCGCGCAGCTCGTTGTCTCTGCCACCAGAGCAGGGTGGGCCCTTCACAGAGGGTCTGACGGCTTTCGGCAGAGTGAGCGCTGCGAAGGGGGAGACTGTTCTGGGTACTGTCGCCCGTGCCTGCCGGGTGCTCACCTGCTGCGGTGACCAGGGGCTGGGGGACGGGGCCCTGCGGGCAGGAGCTGCCCGGGTCTGCGCCACCGTCACTGGAGAATGTGGCGCCTACAAGGCCCATTTGCTGCCTCTGTAGAGTAGGGCCCGTCGCTGTTTGAGGCTCTCGGGAGTAATAACGTGACTAGCATAAGGGCGGCGCCCCACCGGGGCCACAGCTCCTTGAGGCCCTTCCTCGAGGTGGTGCTGGCTGCCAGGGGTGGTCTCGGAGGGCACCGGGCGGGGTGCGGAACTGGCGGGGCGGGGGCTGCGCGCCCGGACGCGCCCGTGTTCGCGGCGGGGAGAGCTGGCGGGAGCCGGGAGCCGAGAGCCCAGCGTGCGGGCGGCCACGTGCGCTCTCCCGCCGCGGCCTGGCCCGGCCTCCCTTCCCGTGGCCCTGCCTTCCACGTGGGGAATCCTCGTCCGGCTAACCTGTCGGCAGAGGGCTGGAGGGGCCGGGTGGGCGGCCGGACGGAGAGGGCTCCCGGGGCCCACCGGCTTTGGCTTTCTGTGGACGCCCCAGGATCTCTCTGCCCGCAGCGCCGCCCACGGTCCACCAGGAGGGGGTTTTCGTGTAGATTATAAAAACTGATTGTTCGCCTTCCTGAACATTTAACTGCATTTCAGAGAACGCTGAGCTGCCTCGCTGTGGGGCAGCCCCGTGTCCCTTTTCCCTCGGGGACGCGCAGTCTGGAGGAGCGAGAACGCAGGAGGCAGCCTAATCAATAGAACGGGGAGCGGCAGCAGGACAGCCACGCACGGCCGCGGGCAGCTGGCTGCACTGTAGCCCGCTAAGGGAAAGCTGCTTTCTGGGATGTAGGAGGAAAAAATTAAATCAGCTTTCTGCTGTGGAACCCCGGGCAAATCCAGGCCCCACGCTCACTCTTGTCCGTTCCCAGAGGTGTCTGGGCTGCCAAACGCTGGCCAGCTGCTCCTGCTGCGCTGCGTGAGCCAGGGAGGGACCTGTTCCACCGCGCGGACCGCAGCGGGGAAGCGGCGCCCTCCTCTCAAGCGCGGAGCTGCGCTTCCCAGCTCAAGCCCGGCGGTGGGAGAGAACCCTGAACGGCCAGCGCTTCCCGCCCACGCTCCTGGGGACGCCTCCGCACAGTACTGTCCCGTGGGAGCGTGCCCTGGTGTCCCAGAGCCCAGGCAGGAGCCACTCCCCGAGACAGCAGAGCCGTCCTTCCCTGCATTGCAAAAGGCTCCAGCTCAAAGAGACTGCAGTGATACAGTTTTAAGCCATAGGGAAATGGCCCTGGAGTTACAAATTAAGCATGACTGAGGGAAGCGCCTCCAGACACTGCCCAGCTGCCTTAGGCGTGTGGTCCCTCCAGGACCGGACTAAGGGCAGGAGTCTCTGGCTCCATTTACTCGGCATCTCTCATTTTCTGCGTTGTGACTTATTTTGCACTGGCCTCTTCCATAGCTATTTAACTGTTGATGAGTGTGCATGTCTCATCTTTCTGCCTGTGTTGCACGTGCCTCAGGGGGCATGACTGCACCATATGTTTCAGAATCAACATTTGATCTCAATTCTGAAAGGTCCTTTTCTCCCAGGGCTTTACTTTGCCGGTGAAGGAACCTGGCCTGGGAGCTTCAGTGAGGCTCCTGAGGCTACACAGGTGTGGGGTAGGCCGGGCTGACACCCAGCTCCCTTGGGGCCTAATGGCTGTGCACTGCCGTTGCAAAGATTAATGCTTGCTCGTCCACGGTGGGTGTGCAGGGACACGGCCAGCGACGTGAACACGTGCCGTGGATCACTTCTTTACCTCCTCTGTTCAACAAAGCTATTCTCATCAATGATCACGCAATAACCAGCAATATTTTCTTGAGTCATACTTTAGTTTTAAGACAACAAATTGAAAAGAAAAACATTCAATTTTAAATATATTAAATTCAATAAATTATTTTACATGTGAAATAAAGTTTGAACTTACCAAACAAAAGATATTATGTCTTGTGCTCTCTACTGCTTCATTGTTTTAAATTTTCAACACAAATGGAAATTCCACATGGTCACGTACAATCACGGTGTTGAAAGGACTCTGGTTTTGTGTGTTTGTCTTTGCAATTGCTACTACCACTGCTCATTCTGAGTGCACCGTTTGAATACAAGAACATGAAACACCACAGGGCCAAGGAGAGGCTGAACGACTCCCATTTGCTATTGAAACACGTGCGTTGCGGAGCTGGTGTGAGATGGGACAGACTGTACAGCACGGAGCTCTTCGAATCCTCTTCCACGTAGAGCATAATATTTATTGAAGAATATGTAGTGAAAATGTGCTAATTTGAGGCTTATGTTTATACTACTAAAACTCAAGAGTAACCATGGCAATTTTTTAGAACTTAGACCAACACAAGATTTTTTTGTGAGAAAAGCATGTTATTGATGACATTCTACAGAATAGCGATTATAAGAAAACAGATTAAATTTTAGTGCATTTTGTTACTGCTTTAAAGTCCTCTACGGACAATGCATCCCCTATTGCCTACCCTGGGTGGGCTACTCCCACCGCCCACCCTTGGTGTGGCCCTGTTGCTGACACACGGTTTGTGATAATCCTGCTTTGCCAGAGACGCGGGAATCCAAACACTCACTTTTCTCCTGGTCCAGCTACATCCACCCATGAGGTCCCTGACGGATGAGAACAGTGCTTGCTGTGGGCTTTGGCCCTACTGTCTTTATGGACTCGAATCGCAGAGTACGGCTGGTCCCCTTGGAGTTTTCCTGCCCAGACCAGAGTGGCTGCACATCCTAGGATGAAGCCTTTGAATGAACCACTCTTTCGGCTAAGCCCATCTGGGCATGTGTGACTTCCAGCTCTGCTGGAAGGAACACGTCGAGGCTGCCCGGGCACGTCAGCGGGTGAGAGGAGTGGGACTCTCAGAGCGGGAGACTGACTATCTGCCATGTCTGGACCCCCACCCGTACCCCATCCCAGGGTCCACACTCGCCTTGCACCTGCTCTGCTCACAGCGCAGGCCCCTCAGGCCCCTCCTGCCAGCCCGCTCCACCCACAGCACACTAGGGGGTCACAGCAAGTGCCAGCGTGAGGCAGCCCTTTCTGCTCCTGCAGGTAGCTGGAAGGCCCTGCCTCCCGCCCTAGCCGTGCCCTAACCCTGTCTCCCCTTGCCCTGCCAGCTGCCGTTCATTCTTCGGAACCGGCTCAGTCTCAGCCCCTGCGGGAAGCTGCTTGACATACTCCCCAGGGCTGATCCAGGCCCCTTGGGTGAACCAGGACTTCTGCCACAGAGGGCTGTTTTGTTTTCTTTCACGACACCACCGGCAGGCTAGGATTCCGGATGGAAAGGGCACGGCCTGATTTGCCTCATTTTCTCCAACATTGAGCATGTTCCATTGATGTTTAAATGTTTCATTGATGTTTGGGATTGAATGTAAGCTTCATTTTTATTTTGACAATTTGTTTTCCCTTTGTAGTTTGTGAAGTCCCTCACTACAGAAGGGTGTGAAAGCCGTTGATTGAGCACAGCTGTAAAGACAGAGCAGGAAAGTGTGAAATGTGCCCACTGCGGCCAGTTACACGCAGCAGCAGGACGCCGAGCGAGCGTTCTCTCTGCAGCTGTTAAATCCCCCGTTCTCCTTAGGGCCGAGTTCGGTGGACGCCTTCGCAGGCATCGGGAAACGTGTGATGCCAACAGCTCCTCCATGTTGTGTGCTGGGCGAGCGGCTGAGCTGCCCAAGGGGATGCAGCAAACTCCCAGGGGCCTTTCAGCCGGCCGGCAGCCAGCTTCTCCGGCTCGCCGGAGGGAGCAGGAGGACAGGGATGCTCCGTTTCAGCTGCCCCTTCCACGCCTGCTCGCAGTCGGAGTCCGGCACCGAGGGCGGCCGAGGTTTGCACTGTAATCTGCGGCCGCCGGTCCTAGGGTCCTAACCCTGGCGTCGCAGCCCAGCCCAGCCCGGGCCTGGGGAGCACCGCTGCGGAGGAGCGCCGCCCTCCCGGTGGCCGAGGACTGGAAGCTGCCTGCCCTCCTCTCTAGGGAGCCGCGCTGTCCACGGAAGGGGGACTTTAATCAACAGTCACTCGCCGTTGGCACTGGTTCCCTAGTTACAGGACCTTCGCATTCCCCTGGCGGGAGGTGTGTTTTCGTCTCACTTGTCGCATGCCTTGGACTGAAGACAGGGATGCGTCTTTTCATGGCTGTTTTCCCTTCCGCGAGCGCAGGCAAGCGTCTGAGGAAGGCAGCTGTGTGAACCGACAGACTCACAGCCCCCTCAGTGACTTTTCAGGACTCCGCCCAGAGCGATTATAGGTGGGCGGCTAACGTTTATGGGGTAAGTGAGTTCGAAGTGCTTTACAAATGCATCTTCACGGCGACCGGAGGCGGAGGTGTTATCATCACCCGCTTCACAGACGAGGCCGGGGCCGCTTTCCCGCTGCAGCCTCGCTCGGCCTCTCCTCCCCGAGAGCGAGGCTCACGGCCCTCGCGGCACCGCACAGTGCGCGCCACCCACGGGCGCGGCTCGGCCACAGGCCTTTGAGGACCCCCAGGCTCCGCGGGCGCCACCTCCCGGAGAACGACAGCGGTGCAGTCTCGCATCGAGCCCCTCCCGCGGAAAAGCCCGCCGTCCAGGCCCCGTGCGCGCTCCGCTCAGGAGCCACGACACTCGAAACCGCTGTTGTGGTTTTGCTTTTACCCTTGCACTGCGTCGGAGGTGGGCCCACACAGACCTGTCTCCATGGCGATATCTGAAAGAAATAAACCTAAGGTCCACCAGGATCAAGACCGTCTCCTACGGGCGAATGTTTAAGAACCGTCCTTTACCAATCCTTCTACCGATTCTGAAGTTATTTTCCACCGAAATGACTCAACCAATGCAAAGGAAAAAATTTACCTCACGGTGAAAAACTGAACACTTTACCTACAAAATCTCCAGCAGAACTCATCTCCATTCTCAGTAGGAATGAACCAGACGTCCCCGTGTGGCTGTTTGCGGAGAGCAAGATCACAGAACTCAGGGAGGCTCCAGGGCCAGAGAACTCTCTTTGTTGCAAAAATTCGGCAACGTGCTGACGTCGTAAGAGAGTCCGAGGGAGGCACATTTCACACACGAGCATGAAAACCCGATCGTCACACGAACCGGCCACAAGAGGATCCCGCGTGAAGGTTTCAAGCAAGTGGATTCCCGTCAAACAAAGATACCACGGGGAGGAGGAAAGAGGCGGAGGGCAAACTGCTTCAGCAGTAACAGCCCGGACTCAGATGCCTGATTTTGCGAGGCGCAGGCCCAACGGACCCCAGTGAAACGGCAACAGGAAGCAGAGCGCACAAAGCGGCATCTCAGGAAGGGTTATTACATGTACAGAAAGGTGCGATGACTGAAGTAAACAGCGCACCGGAGTCTGAAGAAAACCAAATTATTCAATTAGGTCAGGGGGAATTCTGCTCGGATGAAAGAAATGAACAGAGGAAAAATGTGAATGACAAGACCAGGCTCCCAGGAGACCAATATATGTGTATGTAGAATTGTAGAAGAACAGAATGAAAATTTGTTTTTTAAAAAAACCATCAAATGGAGATAATGACTTCCTCAACCAAAACATTGAAAGTTAAAAAAAAAATTTGAAGCAATATTTATAGTATTCTGAATGAAAATTATCAAGGCCATACAACTCTTTACTATTCATTATATGTAAAAAAAATATGATGTTTCTTGAGTTGCAAAATCTCGGAAAAACTTCCCACCACCTGCCTGCTGTGTCTGGATTGAGGTGGTGGAACTCAAGGAACTCCCACCACGGAATGGGAGCCGACGTGGAAGAGGTCACAACAGGGAAAGGTGTTGAATGAAACAGTTTCCCCAGATCGGAGCTCTTATTACTGGCAAATGGAAGAGAATTTTAAATTGTGTAGAGATGAATGTTTTTATTTTCATAGCAATACATTTTTCCATGAATTCAAAAAAATTTCCAAGCCATTATTTTATAGGATGAGTCTAAATAAAACAAGTTAATCTGAAGCAGATGTAAAAAGAATATTCCACAAGGACTTGTGCACATGGCATACTGAAGTGTAAGAATCACTAGCATGAAATAAATAATATTAAATAAAAAAACCAGCAAGAGTTAGAGTAATATTAAAGGACTGATTTTAATGGCTTTGTGAACCTCCATGCGAATGTTAAGAAAGAATTCTCAAAGGAGGTGTCGATTGGGTCCTGGCTGCAACATAATCCATATTAGTAAATGAAAACACAAGTGGGTTATTAAGAGATAAACACATTCAGTTCTTGGGAAGGTTGAAGAAACAGACACAGAGCCTCTAGGAGCCACAAACGTCCTACACCATGCAATGAAACAGGCCTCCACACAGCTGCTGCCTCTGTCATAACTGGACACTTGGTCCAGTGCGATGACCTCCCTGGGGCATCGACTCTGGAGCCAGGGACGTCCAGTGCATCCCTCTGTCCCCAAGAAAACTTCTGTTCATGCACAAGTCCCACATGGGTTTAGAAAATAGGCAGACCCTAAATCACATCTGCTTCCTGGGAGGCTGAAAATAGAATTTTCTGAATCTTATGGATTGTTGGCACCGGGGGACATGGCAACATTCACAAGGTGCTCCTGAGATTCAAAGTGGTTGCAGGTGAGAGCTGACCACTACAAAAGGTGCCACATGTATCAGTACTACATATTAATGATAATTTAGAACGAAACTTCCATATCAACACAACAGAATCTGGTAAGTCAATGGAATTTGGGGGACATTAACCTCTGATGTCCTATGTTAGGAGAGTTTGTGTAGAGTATCCATTTTTGCTGTTTATTTAGGTTTAAATGTACTAAAATTTTTAAGGTCACTTTTACTTGAGCAAAAATTCTTAAATTCTTTAATTCAAATACTATTAATTGTTTATTGCATCACTTATAAAATAAAAACAGCTTTTCATGAACAACAAATACATGTCAAGTAAGAAGAAAGGGCATAATGACACCTCGAATGCACGCACATTCTGTTCTGACAGGCAGTTGCAAACTCTTTCAGCCTCAGTGTCCCCTCCAAGTCTCAGCCTCAAGTGCTTCACACGCAGCGGTTCAAGGTTCAGTGATACCTGTCATATAGTCTGGAGGAATATGGGCAAATTCTAAAGATTTATGTATACTTTCTATTTTGTAAAAATCACAATTTTGTTTTTCCCATATTTTTATTTGCCCAATACTAACCATGGTGGGCACCATTCTATGTGTGGGGCTGTGAGTGTGAATAAAAGGAAGATCCTTCTGTCTTGGACGTCCCACCCTACTGTGGGGGACGGGGGGTCTGTGGAAGGGAGAAAACTGGCAATTAACAAACTCAGAAATAAAAATAGCTAAGTTTTACTTCAACAGAAACAAGTCATATTGATAGTGTGTTCCCGTTATGTGATATGATGAAATGTCATTTCCCCTCTGTGGTCCTCCCCAGAACCCAGAACCCCAGAATAATCATGAGAAAAACATCTGAGAAATCCCAGTTGAGGGACATTCCACAAAGTTCTTCACCAGTGACCGGTACTCCTCCCAATTGCCAAGGCTTTAAAGATTAAGAAGAGTTAGAAACTCTGGTACACCAGGGCCGCCTATGGGGACGTGGTGTCTAAACATAATGTCATCCTTTGATGGGATCCTGAGGCAGAGAAAGAACATGAGTTTAAAACTAAGGAAATCTGGGTAAAGTGAGGGTTTTACTTAATGATGACGTATCAACACTGGCTTATTAATAACAATAAATGTACCATACTAAGGCGAGATGTTAATAAAATGGGAAACTGGGTGTGGGGTATGTATACGGGAACTCTCTGTACTCCCTTTACAATTTTTCTGGAACCTTTACACTGTTGTAAAATAAGGGCTTTATTACAAATAAGCACTCGCCGACTATTGGAAGTACATAAATATTAACAAATAGAAATGTAATGAATTGCAGGTTCTATGCAGCAAGGATAGATAAAAGTGATAAGGAGGCATGTTGTTTTAGACAATGTGGCCAGTGGAGGCCTCTGATCAGGTGACACATGAGTAGAGTATGGATGGAGGTGGCAGCAAGCTATGTGTTTATCTGGAGGAAAATCACTCAGGGAGAAAACAACAAACATAAAGCCTCGGAGACAGAAGTGCTTGGCATGTCTGAAGAACCGCACGACCAGCATGGCCAGTAACTGATGAGTTCTGAGCCGTACGTGGGCATGGGATCAATGTGGGTTTATAGACCATGGTCAGGCTTGGGTGCCTTATCCTGAGTGGTCCTGAGGACCATTCACATGATATATGCTTACAATTTAAAAGACTTGTTCTGGCTTCTTTGACAGAAAGACCATACAGGGACAAGAGTGATTCACGGATGCCAAGGAGGGGCCATTGTGTTCATCAGGATGAAAAAGGTGAGGGTGTCTTAGACCAGGGTGGCAATGGAGAAGCAGTCAGGTGTGGATACATTGGAAGGCCAGAGTATTGGATGGATTAGCTTTCAGAGGAAAGCAAAAGGCAGACAGTAAAGTTGCCCCTGAGTGGCCCCAGTGAGGAGCCATGAAGACGGAGAGGCGGCAAGCAGAGGAAATGATACAGCAGACAGCACTGGTAGAACTTTCTTCCAAGGGCCCAGGAAGTTTCTGAGAGAAGAGAGACCATGCTTTGGAAATAGCGGTGTGGAACAAGGACGGTCGACCACACCTTGACCCCGAGTGGGCGTTAGATGGGGATGTGAGAAGGGGAAAACCCCCGCCTATTTCTCACAGGGCAATAGACAAATAAATGTCTTCAGGGGAAAGCTAGGTTTTGCTTAGAACAAGAGAGTGAAGGGATTGTTCAGAGGAGAGGTTTACCACGTAGAGGATTTGGCTAATAAGGGTCTGTAATCCATGCGCGGAGTAGAAGGGCTTGGGTGATGAGGGCATGTAGAGAGACTGGGTAGGATCAAGTAAAGGAGAGAACTCAACAAGAGTCTGCAGGAAGAGCACCTAGGGCTTCTTGTTATGACAACCTAAGGAGAGGCACAGGCATGATGAAATTATTCCTAATGGTCTGCTAGGAGCAAGAGAAAAATCAGTTCCAATTATCTCTCTTTTCTGGGACTGGTCTCTTAGGCTCTTTATAGTGCTGAAGTATAATTGAATTATATGTCCTTCAGAATTAAACAGCATCCCTTGCAAGTTGCCTGGAAACTTTTGATAGATGAATGTCCATTCCATGAGTCTTAGGCAGCCTTTCACAATAAAAGAAAAATCGGTCACACCAATCTGCTAGCTATGAAATTTCAGCTACCTGTTCCAAGAGATCTAGCAGTGTCCACTGACTGTAATGATAATGTAATTCTCATTTATGTTCCTTTCTCCATGTTTCTTTTCCTTAATCTGATTTTACAATGTCCTTGGTTTGCAGCAGTTTGCCTGACTTTTTCTTGTCCTTCCCTGAGGACAGAAGTCTTTCATTTATACTTCTACACCACAAAGAATAGCTCTTTGCCAAGGTCCCAGGGGCAGGAGAGCGTTCTGTTCCTCCCCCAGTAATTTAAGTTTTTGCTTTGCATGAGAAGTGGCTGGGAAGCAGTCAGTGTTCCATGCCCACCTCCCAGTAGCGGCCAAGGCCTTTGTGCCTGTCACTAAGTGGGGCTTGCTATGGTCTGCTGCACAGCCCCCAGTCTTTTCTGTGAGCCTGGTAGATATTCAATAAAAAGAGCTTGCAAGTGATTGAAAGTTTGCTTTGTGTCTGAGATCCTAATAATTTCAACTGATACGTTAATGCATAGTTGATCTTTAAAAAATGTGTAAAGATTTTTAGCTGATTTTTTCTTACCAATTTTTGTAGTTGCCATCTTTTTCTACTTTGCCAAAAAATGCATTTTGCTTTGCCAAAAATGAAAGAGTTCATATGTCCTGTCTATTCTTGGAGGGGCTTTTCATTCTTTTGGAATTCAGTCCACTTGGTTGTCTTGTGTATTCAGCTGTCCTATAATTTTGTAGATTACCCAGTTTTATCATGTTATTTGGGAGACATCATCTTGCATTTTTCTACATTTTAAGCAGAAGTACGACTTTCTTAACTGAAATGTAGGTCATAATAAAATATAAAAGGTAAATAAAAAATGATTATTAAAAATACATGGAAAATATTAAATAGGGGGTGAGAACCCAGGAGATACACCATGGAAGCATAAGTGTAAAGTACACTAGGAGAGGAAAATAAGAATGGAGAAGACACAAACCTTAAAGACTGTGGCTGAGAATATTTTAAAAACAAACAAAACATAGGAATCCAAAAATTCAAAGTGCCATACATCCTAAGTAGAACAAATAAAAGTAACATTAAGGTACTAAAAATCAAAATAAAAAGGAAAATTTTAAAATCTACTAGGGAGTGTGTGTTATTAATATCTTCGAAAGATCAACAATTAGACTGCCAGCTGACAGCTCAACAAAAATAAAAAAATCCAAAAGACAGCGGAATGACATCTTCAAAGTGTTTAACCCAAATAAAATTTCTAGAAGACTGAGGAAAAATACTTTCAAAAAATAAAGATAAAGTAAATTTCCATTTTGAGCAAGCTCCAGATAACAGCAAATTTTTAAAAAATACTTTGAAATCTTTTCTCCAAACAAACATAATGATTTCTGTAAAAAAAATGTACTAATTATACTAAAAGGCTACAGTAACAAAAACAGCATGGTATTGGCATAAAAATAGAGACATAGACCAATGGAAAAGCACAGAGAAACAGACATAAAACCATCTACCTATAACCAACTGATCTTCAAAAAAGCAGACAACAACATACACTGGGGGAAAGAAGCCCTATTCAATAAGTGGTGCTGGGAAAATAGGATAGCCACATGCAGAAGAATGAAACAGGACCCCTATCTCTCACCATTCACAAATATTAATTCAAGATGGATAAACGACTTAAATGTAAGGCATGAAACCATAAAAATTCTAGAAGAAAATGTAGGAAAAACTCTTCTGGGTATCAGCCTAGGCAAAGAATTTATGACTAAGACACCAAAGGCAATTACAGCAAAAACAAAAATAAATAAGTAGGAGCTGATCAAATTAAAAAGCTTCTGCACAACTAAGGAAATAATCGACAGAGCAAACAGACAACCTAAAGAATGGGAGAAAATATTTGCAAACTGTACATCCAATAGAAGGCTAACATCCGGAATCTACAAAGAACTCAAACAACTCAGCAAAAACAAACAAACAACCCCATTAAAAAGTGGGCAAAAGACATGAACAGAAACTTTTCAAAAGAAGATAGACGAATGGCCAAGAAACATATCAGAAAATGTTCAACATCAC